>JAECMU010164343.1:6815-31340 GCA_016106625.1 Dracogyra subfuscus
TTGTTTGAGGACAGATAATATTGAAAAGAAACAAACAAACATTTCTAAAAACATCATGTGATTGCATTATTTATTTATATATATGATTTATTTTCTTTCTTCATAGTTATATTTAAAGTGAAAGTAAAATCAACCTGATCTTCTGGCCTTCCTCTATCACTTCTCTTGAGAGATCCAGCGACAACAAGTACAGACTTTATGGCACGAAGACCCCAATCATAGTGGTCCTGGAATAGTAAAAGCAATAATGTCATACAACACATTTCAATTAGTCCCACAATGGTTTTTGAATAACTAACATTTTATTCAGTACTAAAATAGTTATACACAAAGTGTATAATTAAGTATAAGCTTGCTAATATTCCCAGCATTTGAGCCACAAACATTTTATCTGAGCCTAGAATAGTTTTAAAATTAAAAACAAATCTTTCCAATTCTTTCATTTAAAGTTTTATAACCAATATGCAAACAGAACAATGAAATAATGTGCCCCAGTATAATTATTTGAATTAATTTAAATAATATTAATAATAAAATAATCACAAACAAAACCACAACTACATCTTCACATAAATAAATCTGATAATTCATAAGAAATTTATAGTACCATAACATAAACTTCAAGAACTTTTTTGTCTCAAACAAATGACTAATCCTTATTAAAATCCTCATTAATAATAAACTATAATGCATGCCTGTTTTGAAAGAAGTTCCTTGCAGAGTGTGTACAGTGTGATGAACTTGCGAGCCAACAGCCGGGAATCAAGGAAACCCTCAGACACCAACATGATTTCACAAATCATTTCAAAGTCAGGAACAACCATAGCACATGGCCTACAATGAAAAAGAAATGTATAAGAATCCTTAAGAAATACAAACATAAAGAGGATTTTTATTAACAAACAAAAAAACCCACCAAACTATTGTCCTCCACAAATAATATACATATACTATAGGACACCATAAAAACAAAAATTCATGTGTAAATAGCTTGTATTTTATTTTGTTTAAAAAAGTTTGGTTGAATTAGCAACTTATTGATATTTTAGATGCTATTTGAAGCTCTACTGTGAAAGCTGTAAGATTCACACCTGAAGAGAGCTTTAAGATTTTCTGGCAGTTCAGTTCGTCCAGCATAACCTGGGTTCATGGTGATGAAAATGCCCACTGCTGGTTTGAGTTTAATGACATCTCCCAAGAAGTTGAACTCTTTCTTTTTGTCCCGGATGGCATCCTGAATACATTTCACCTGTACTGCAACCACCGACAATACCTCCACTGCAATTCTGTTGAACTCATCAAAACAACCCCATGATCCAGACTGGGCTAAACCTTTGTAGATGTTTCCAATTGACTGTAATAAAAAATAAATATTCCTTATTCATATGATATAAACTGATGTAGAATATACTGTTAACAATACTGTTCAACCAACTTAAATACTACGTTAGTCCAAAATAAAGTAAACTGAAGTGTTTCATTAAGGATAGACTAATGCTGAACTACAATATAACTGAAATCTGTGTCCTCACATAAGGTCAGACAGGACTTTTGATCTAAAATAAAGAGGACTAAAACATACTTTATAGTCCATCTGTTCTGAGCAGTTGAAGACGTACACCATGATGCCGAGGGCACGACCCAAATCCTTGGTGGTTTCAGTCTTGCCTGTCCCAGCAGGTCCAGCTGGGGCTCCACTCATTATCAAATGTAGAGACTGTGTCAGAGTGATGTAACATCTAAATACAGAGAAATATTTCTAAACATATCAGCTTTACATTTTCATTAATGCAAAGATTAAAGTGATGCACCGGAAAACAAAATTAAGAGTGTGGGCTTTATTCAGAATACATGCAAAGCATCAACCAAAACTATAATGCAAGTTCCATAAGATGGAGAATATGGAATATTTTGTGGTAACAGTGGAAAACCAGAAAATATGGTTTATATGATTAATAATCCAGAATTCTGGATAAATGTCAGAAACATTAATCTCTAATTAAAAGGATGTGAATAAAAAACAAAAAATTAAATTTAAAGAAATCCACATGTTTTTAAAATTAGAATAATTATTTATAACAAGAACAAAAATTAATCTCAAAGGCATGCATACACATACGCACACACACACTTAAATAGTTCCTATTAACAGAGCAGGCTGTGAATTTTGCAGGATTCCATGCTTCCACAAATCCCAAAGTATAGAGATTATGAGATGGAATCCCAAAATTTCTAAATTGCATTATTTTTCCATTCCATGGAATCCTAAAACAAACTCCCTGTAGAGAATTATCTTTATACAAATAAAATGTGATCACAATATGAAAATAACATTATTACCTGTCAGTCAATGGTGTGATGACTAGACGAGCTGTGTTGCCAAGATACTCATGGGAATATTTAAACTGTGCATCACAGATGTTAGCAAAACAGTCATGTACATTGTCATCCCATCGATGTCGCAGCTGGGACAGCCAGGCAAATGCCAGAGAGCTGTCGATTTTTTGTGTAATCAGCTTGGTGACAACATCACGAGCATGCACATCAATGGTACAGATAGTCATGATCTTCTGGCGATCACCTTTCGTCAAGTCACCAAGCAGCATGACAATCAGGGCATTCAGCTGAGCGATCTAAATACAACACAGTTATCTTCAGTACATATATAACATGCAAAGCATTGAACAAACATTTCTTTATTTGCATAAAAACATCACTCCACTATTTCAGCCAATCAGTGGTGTCCAGGCCATAAATTTAGTTTCCATTAAAAGTAGTTATCATTTTCATTATCATATCTGTATGGGGTCAAATCCAATTTGACAATAATTAAGGTGCAACAATGAAGCTGATTCCAGTTTTAAACACCTTGCAGTTTAATCTTTATATGCCTAGCTATGTAAAATGGAAGCACATTTATTAGGTCTTGCACATTAATTATTTGATACATTTTTGTTACAAAAATCAGCAAGATATTTTAACTGTATTTCATCATAACTTACATTTATCATATAATATCTTACATTTTCAGTACAATCAAAGTATGTGATATTTTCCTTGATCACATACTTTAAGAATTGATAACTTTGCAAATTAGATGCAAATTAATCGAGGTTACGGCACTAGGTTTATTGACATTTAAGCAAACGTACTTTGGTGACACTCCATAATTGACATATGCATTCATATTCTTTAAATAAAAACATTTCAATGGCAATTTGACAATGAAAGCTGTCCAGCATTCATAAAACAGAAAATGTTAGGCCCTAATTTGTTTTGATGTAAGGACATCCAAAATGACGTCATTCGAGTTTGACGTCATTTCCATTACAAAATACACTGCGCCACATATTCTTACGTCATTTGAATATGTAGTAATGGCTGACTGGAATTAAAGTTGCGTGTACAGTTTACAAAAACACGTTATATAAAGTTTGAGATTATATGATAAAGAGATTATTACCCTCGTATATTTCGGTATCGTCAATATCATATATTAGGAATAAAAATAATGTATTATGCGAGCCTCTGGCGAGCATAATACAATTTTTATTCCTAATATATGATATTGACGATACCGAAAAACACTCAGGTAATAACCTCTAAAAACACTCAGGTAATAACCTCTGTTTATGTTTAGCCTTCTCCTAAGTACAATGTATATGAAAAACCTCAGAAACACTATATTGGCCAGATATTTGTTAAAAAATTACATTGACTTGCTTTCACTGATAGAGTATGTCCTTTGTCTTAGCAAGGCAAGCAAATTCTGTTTTACCTGTTTCTTGTTATAGTCCTTTAAGGCATTTTCATAGCCTTCCTCTAGACGACCAAATGCAATGTTGACCTCGGTGGTCCACCAGATCTGTGTTCCGCACAGTGCAACTTGAGCTGGGAAGTCAAACAGCCACTGGTCTCTTGGCTTCTCCTCATATGTAGTCACAGCATCAGTCAGTTGCTGACACACAGTACTGCACTGAGCCTCGAGAAGGCGGTTCAACCAAACCTCGACCTGTAGTAAGTGTGAGACACATGAAAAGTTCCATTTTTAGTTTATCAATAGTATTTTCTGTTCCCTAGTTATTTTAAGCTAAATAACAGGTTTGCATGTGTATACATCATCTAAGGATATATATTAGGTTTTCATGTAATCTATAATAGGACATAACAGATGAATGGATGTCATAAAAGGAATGAAACTGGATGATCAATTAATTTGGATATCTTAAACAATATAATAAACTTAAGAATTATGCACACAAGCACTAGTTTTAGAAGGTGTGCCCTATTGCTATTACCAATAAAAAGTAATAAGAGAGAATAATATTAAATATTCCTGTTTTCAATTTTAGTGTTGGATGTTGCACTGCTAAATACAAAATGAATTATTCATTAGATTATTCAATATTTTATATTCCAGTCTTGTATGTTTGATTTTTATTTATTTGTTTACAGTCTGTCTTGTACGAAGAGAACAAAAACTCAATTCCCTCAAAAAAGGTAGTTTACAGTATGCACCCAGCCAGTGCACCACAACTGGTGTATCAAAGGTCATGGTATGTGCTATTCTGTCTGTGGGATGGTGCATATAAATATCCGTCGCTAGTAATTTGCTCTCTAAGACTATATGTCAAAATTACCAAATATTTGACATCCAATAGCTCTAGTGGTGTCGTTAAACAAAAAACACCTTTTAACCATTCACTAACCTGGCCTGTAAGATCACATGGCTTATCAAGGTCAACGTACTCCCCGTCCTTGCTGTGCATCCCAATGGCATGTTCCACTGTTTCATCTGGTTCCTCCATGTCGAACTTCAGATGGGCCAAGCTGTCAAACAATTTGGTCAAGTGACGGGAGACCTGCAAGAAATAAATAACAAATAACTATGGGCATGGAATTTATATTTTGAGCAAGACATTACATGGTTGACTTAAAAATCATTAGTCTGGGGCCAAAACTTTCCATTATAACTGTGATGTTTCATTACTGGAGAAATAACACTTTATTTAACACTTAAGACTTTTGTAATCCACATGGCAAGAACCAGTTTTTGCACAGCATTGTGAAAGAATATCAACTATGAAATTACTACTATCTATATACTGACGATTCAAAATGTTTTGGGTTTTTTAATGAATTTGTTTTCATTTTTGTTTAACCTTCTGAGTACTGCAGGCGAGATATCTCGCCCGACGTCATGCCAGTTGACATACTGTACACTGTATACAATGCATTTCCCAATTCATATTTCCTGCCGTTTTTCACAGGCCACTACCGGAAACGGAAATAAAATTAAAGAAAAACGATTTCCGGTCAAAATGGTGGATTTTATTTTGATTTTTTCAAAGGAAAATACTTTGAAATTTTGAGTTCAAAAAGTGGTTTTCGGCAAGTATTTTCACTTGACAACAATGGCGGCATGTCGCGGTCATTTTCAGGGATCGATAGCTGATTGTGACAGCTAATTTGATAATAAATTTGATCGTTTTTCCAACAACTAAAATATCCAAATATTGCAATATGAATTGTAGTTCAGATTTAAAAAAAAAATCTGGTCAGAAAACAATTGTTATCAGGAATAATGGACATAAATACTGGACAGCTGGCCAATAATGCCCGTAAGTAAACGCAACTTTTTCGATCTTTTGCCCAATTTTAATCGCCATTAGCTGATCTAAAAATAATAAAAATTAAACAAAATCCACGAAAATAATACTTACCGATATATATAAGAACTTTATTTCATGTATTTATAAAACATTTAATTGAATATATGTGAGTAAAAATTATAAACTTGTACCCACTCAAAGTGGTTTTTGTCAAAAATTAATCCAGTAGTCTAAAGGTTAATACTGAATTAAGCTATGAGTTGCTTACTTTCAGTGTAAGAATGAAGGAAATGTTTGTTATAAAAAAGTATTATCTCTCTTGATGAGTACTTCACACCTCTCCAATGGACTGATCAAAACATCCTAACAACCAGTCTGAACAAAATGTTTGATGAATGCATTAAGGTTGACATGTTACATTACAGTATAATAAGAAGCATGTTTTAACACGGTATAGCCCTAGCTAATTAAAAAGTTGAAATAAACAAGAAAAACATACCACAGGTGGATTGTTGCCGTTGGACAAGATATCCAGCAAGTCGGCCGATGACACAAAGTAGAATCTGGGGAAAGCCAGACGTTTGGTCTCGAGGTATTCTGCCAGTGCCTTCTCACAAAGGGAAAGCTGCCCTTGCAACTTCTCCAGTTTGTCAAACAGGTTTGGCTGGTTGGTAGCTTTAACAACATTCTTTGATTTTTCCACTTCGCCAACAAGTTCCTGGAAAAAATAAAATTAACAGCACTGTTCACAAACTCTAGTTCGTTAACTGGCAAACATATACAATCATCAAGTTTAAGAAACAGCAAACAAACATACAAATGCCAGAACATCTTCTGGTTAGCTGATGTGTTTTCAGGAGTTGTTAACAGACGTAGTTCTCTTCACTTGTAAACATGCGAGTCATTGCTGGAACAAGTCCGTTAACAATGCAATAATTTTGTCACATCCGTTTTTCATTTGAAGATTTTATGAACAGACTCAGATATGGTATAACTGGTGTTCATTAAATTAACATTCAAGCAATTAATCAAATCCTGATCTTTTATATATCTCACAACAAATTGTAACACTGTAGCTAATAACAGAATGAAAATGACAACGACAGGTAAATTTCTTACTTTAAAATCTGTGTCAATGGTATCAAATCTCTTGGAATCTTCTGGCAGCTGGTTTCTGATGTCCTCGGAACCGATGAAAATGCTCTCTAAATGAGACCATGTGCGCTGCACCTCCATGTATATAGTGATCACCTGATCAGCTGTAGACAAGCTCTTCTGCCATTCAGACACTTCCGTCAAGAAGTGAGCAATGTACTTAGATGTCATCATGTTCTGAAGTTGGACCTAGAAGACAAAAACAAAACAACTTAATTCTAAAGGATAGATTCAGAAATTGTTATGTTCACTAATAAAACAACACTAATCCTAAAACACAACAAATAGCAATAACTTTGTCATTGATACAAAAAATTAAACAAAAGTAAAACATGTACTGTGGACTGTAAACAAATGGCCCATTGACGGCAAAACATTAACTGAGTTAATAATTATAAATATCAAATGGGTTTATGACGTGTTATAGGATAAATTTGTTTATTACAGCTCTTATGATATTTTGTGTTGTTATTGCTGCTATGACTATTGTTGATATGTCAACCACACAATATAAGTTTTTTGTTGTCTAGTTTCAGAACTACATAGGCTACAACCCCTGCAAATGCTCACAGCAATTGGCAATGCCATGGAGTATCTAATTCTCCACAACACTTTTTTTTTTTTTGTTCAGGGTTTTGTTTCAATGGCATTTGTTTTTTCTGTAGAAACATTTCTTAATGCAGGGTTTGGACTAGGTATGCTCCTGGCTGACATACTCAATGAAAGAGTGACAATAATTTTCTATTCACAATTGCTTCCTTACCTGGTTGTCCTCCAGAGTTTCTATAAGCTCCTCACTGGTCTTGAGCATGGTGATCTGTGTACGTGGGTGTTTTTCATGCTCAAACTCCATCGTGGACCACGTGACATCAAGCTCCTTCAACACCTTCTCCATGCTCATCTCCTTAACAGCCTTGTCGACAATGTTTCGGACCTCTTCCTCGTAGTTGTGCAGGTTCAGAGACAGGAGGTCGGACAGGGTTGTGTTCTCGTCCATCATGAAGCGCACCTACAAGTATGTCAATCTCTTAGGTACCAAACATATGAAGAGTTCAGATGCAAAAAGCAATAAATCAATTTCAGTAATATTCAGCAAAAAAGGTTTTTTTAATGCTTTCTATGTAAAACATATATTAAATACACAATGGGCAATCTTAAGTGGAAATTAGTAAAGTAAATAAAGGAAAACAATTTAAAAATAGAGTATGAAAATCAGAACATAACACCTTGAACCAAGTAATGATAGTAGAAGTAGTTTTTTTTATAAAATAACATTATCTTTGTTTCACCTGAACATAAATAATGCAATTCCTTTGTATTGAATATGCGTAGTTTAAATTAAAATTAAAAATACAAAATAATAAAATACATAAGCTCCACACCATGCTGGGATAATATCTATTCATTTAGTTTAGTCTTTTGTATATCAATTGGTGATCCTTTTTCAAACAATAAAATATGCCATAGAATGCCCAATATACTAACAAACCTTCCTTAATTTAATGGGCCAGGGTTACGATAAACTATTTGTATTACTCACTCACACAAATTAATTTCCCTCAATTAACTTTCTTTTTTAAATATAAGTCTGACATTTCAAACTTTAAAAAAAAAACATCTTCTCCATTGTTTAACCATTATATAATTTGCATATGAACCACAAATCACTGAGAACTAAACAAACCTTTGTGGCGGCCATCAGCTGCTGCCAATGCCTGTCTCTGATGGCTGGATTCTGCAGTTCACCCACGGCACGTAGGGATGTCAACATGTTCTTCACAGTGTCCTCAACACCAATGTACGTATCCCATGCTCGCATTTCTTTGTCCAGGGCTCGGATATCTTTGGCAAACTTCTTACAGTCGATGTCCATCTGTTCCACATTGATCTCCTTCCATGGTGTAGTCTTCCAGTCATCAATACAACTACGCACGACAATAACGTAATCCCAGAGTGTCTTCAACAACTTGATTTCCTTTCTGCATTGTTTGAGCTGCTTGAAGTCAGGAACATTCACCTCAAACAAGCCAGCAGAGTCCAACAAACTGGCCATTTCTTTCTCCATCAATACAATCTCTTCATTGTACTGTAAAAAGGGCAACCAACATGGCACATTTGTACAAATATTTAATATTATAAATATTTAAAAACCTCAAACAAAAAGGTTTTGTGAAACAATATAATTATTTATGAGGTGAAAATATATTCACAAGACATATATATTCCAATCTTAGATGGATGAACATACATAAAAAAAAAAAGGGACAAGTGTATTTCTATTACTTCACTGCAACATTTTATTGTTAGTGAACAAAGAGTCCAAATGTGATGAACGATAACATTTGATCAAATAGTGTCAATACCTTAGTTATTAATCAACATGTTTAGATACACAACCATAAACTCACTTATTTCTATGGTTTTCATTGCCTAATGTAGATTTAAAATATTCTTTAAGAGAATTTAATTAACATGACACCACTATGACATCACAGGAGAATACAATTTAAAACCCAACATAATGAAGATTCCTCATTTGGTGTATGAAATTCATAAGTATTAAATTTAAAAATCTAAAATAATTGCAAATTCAGTCTATGATGTTTATTTGATTACCTAAACACCAACTAAGCACAACATTTTATACACACCTTGTCGATCATTTGATACGGGAACTCGCAATCATATCTGAATGGTGGGATGCTTCGGAACCTCTCTCTGAACTTGTGCTGCTGCACATCGAATGTTGCACTCTTTTTGCGAATATTCGCCACCTCATTGGCTTGCAGTGGTGCAACCTGTTGTTTAACGGTGATGGCAATCTTCTTTGTGTTGTTCCAATGTTCAGGAAGTTCCTACAGAGTGAAAAATAAAATGTTCATAGGCACATGTGCAGGAAATTGTGCAGGCGGAAGTCCAGACTGTGGGGATTCCAGTCATGCTCTCTCAGAAAATATATTTGAAAAAAAGAAAATCGGCTTTAAGCAAGATGTGGTGAGAGGTTCGTTCAACTAAAAACAAACATCTCTAAACACATACCGGGTTCAATGCACCAACAAAGAAAACTTCTCATGAATGACAACAGAATGTGTCATTTAGTCAGTGATCATGAATTATTATCCAGCAAATTAACTAATGAACAAAGAAGAATAAATGAATGCTTGCTTAACAACTCATCGATACATTTCAAAGTATGGCTATTAATATGTGGTACCTAACATAGGCGTCGGAAGATGGCAGCAACTGGGGGGGCCACTAACTAAATGCGAGTTTTTAAAAAGGTGGGCCAAAGAAAATTTGGCACCCCAGTTTCGAGTTGGGGGGGGGCCAGTGCCCCCCCGTTTCCGACGCCTATGCCTAACATGAAGCCATTTCGACAGCTGGTCTACAATAGAACCAGAAACCTGCTGTCATTTACAAAGGCTACTTTTGCCTAAATAGAATCAAGGATTTTTCATGTGAACT
This sequence comes from Dracogyra subfuscus, assembly GCA_016106625.1. Lineage (NCBI taxonomy): Eukaryota > Metazoa > Mollusca > Gastropoda > Neomphalida > Peltospiridae > Dracogyra > Dracogyra subfuscus. The sequence continues at coordinate 17,048 of JAECMU010164343.1, forward strand.
TTTTAACAAACAGGAAAGAACACATTACAGATTTTGGTATACATATCATTGGGCATTGGTTTTAACCTTCAAACTACTGCAGACAAGATATCTCGCCTGACGTCATGCCAGTCGACATACTGTACACTGTATACAGTGCATTACCCAATTCGTATTTCCCACTGTTTTGTACAAAGAATTCACCAGAAATGGATGTATAATACAGGAAACTTTATTTCTTAACAAGATCATATCTTTTGTTTATATGTTTTCAATAATTTATTGAAAATATTGTGGAATTTTGAGTTCAAAACAAAAATGGCGGCACATCGAGGTCATTTTCAGGGATTGATAGCCGATTTTGACAGCTAATTTAAGAATAAATTTGATAGTTTTACTATCCACGAAAATGACCAAATATTTGGATATGAATTGTAATTTGTTTTTTCAAACAATTTGGTCAGAAAACCACTGTTATCGGGAATAATGGACATAAATACTGAACAGTCGGCCACAAAGAAACAAAGAAATGAATGATCAATAAGCTAATATGTAACCACATATTACTAATGACATCAAATATTCCCACCTGAAGTTGGATATGGACTTCTTCTGGCATCTCTTGGTCATATGTTTTCAGTAGCTCTATGGTCTGCTTCAGTGGTTCAAACATCTCATCTGTTATTGCTTGCCTTTCTCTCACTGCAAACAAGTTGCCCATCACGCTGACCAAGCCTTGGTAATCCCCATCTTCAACGGGCTTCGTTAACCCATCATCTGTGGCCTTAATGAAGTCAGCCAATTCCTTCAAGCTATAAAATATGATTCAAGACATTGGGTTCGATCTCTGTAAGCAGACCTCATGGCACTAATTGGTTACTGGAATTTCAAATAGGGAATTATTGAATTTAATTAACACTGGCTCAGATATTAGTGACAAAGACAAATATTTATTATGCAGCCAGTTAAAAATAAATGCTATTGTAAATATCTAACATGACACGAGTTATGAAGATTAAATTTTAAATTTTGTTTGGCAATCCATGTAAAGACAACAATTACAAACAGATACATAAAATGTTTTAACCTGTTGGTCACATGATCAATAAGATGTTGCTTGAACATGAAACTCCACCGCTTGATGATATTTAGCAGCGCTTGTTTGAATGGCTTGGCATCCACACGGAACCAGCTGTCAAATATGGATGTTCCTTGAATTTGTTCAGCCTCTTCGTAAATCTTTTCATAGGTATCAATCTAAATGGAATCAATAAATACAATAAGGATTATATTAAAAGGAGAGTCTTGACTTACCTATTACAGCAGAAAGGGAGATGAATAAGAACACTTTGAGTCACAATGACATAGTAATCTCTGATGACAACAATACTGAAGAAGACACTAACTGGGGAACATATAGGAATATGTAAGGTTGGGTTTTTTTCCCCGTGTGTCACAAATTCAAAACTAACAAGTCATTTTATTGCTTTTGGTCAAGGTTACATCGTCATGGTCCTTTTGACTTGTATGACAGATAAAATATGTGTAGATACCATTTTAGAATACAGTCAACACTAACAAATGAGTAAATATTACAATACAATCATGTCTGATAAAACTATTAAGGGAAATGTGTTTCCAAACATTTTCAAACATTGTTGATCACTTTATTTCAAACAACTCTAGGAGATGAAAAACATTTAGTTGGTGACAAATACTGGTTCCAAGAATGAAAAAATTATGATAAACCATTGTGTTATTACAGTTAAGAATACACTAACACTAACCCAAATATCCATGCACAAACTATGAACACACTGACACAAATTAATAAGGTTTTGTCAAAAGCAAGGTATGGAAAACACTTTGATCTAATTCAAACACTTAAAATAAAACATAACATCAAAAAACTTTAAACTTTAAAAAAAAAAAAACTAAATGAAAATCCAAAAACATAAAACAAGGTTTATATACACATTTACCTGTTCCTTAAACTGCTGCAGTGTTGGTGGACACTCGGGTACCCCATCATCAGCATGGGCTTCTATCTCCTCGGCGCTGAGCACATGGTTGTACAGCAAGAACTGGCGCATGAACTCTGTTCTGTCATCCACCCACAGGTAGGCATAGTTGTCAAATGAGTTGCGGTAGTCACATGCTTTGTTCATGATGCCCTGAACACGATTCATCAGCTCCTCGCGCATTTCAGACAGCTCCTCCATTTCTTCCAAGTCAGGCTATCGGATAGGAAACAAGAAAATATGTCTGTAAAGCAACTGTCAATAATGATGTATTATACAAATTGTTTTTTGGTACAAATATATAACAGAGATCCTTCAGAATTAGTTTCTGATGAATGTGTGTGTATACTGTTTTGTCTAAATTACAAGAAATTTGTTACCTAAGTTTTTAGAATGTATGGGATACAAACTGAATAAAATACATAATTATAATAATGTAATTATGGTTTTTAAATGTATTCATAAAAATCTCAAGTACTGTTACAAAGAACAATTCAAAATATTTTCCACATTCTTGTTGATTCTATTAATCACATTAGACAAATGTCATGAAACAATTCAATGTACAAACATTTTTAAGTTGAATTGGAACATAATAAAAACCTGATAATGTTCCTGCCCACTGTGTTGTGCCAGCCTGGGGACAAGAGATGACTGTTTATAGATATCACCGACAAGTCCATCAACCAGATCATAGAAGCCATCGGCAATCCCGCCATCCAAGGAAGGTATGAACACCATGTCAGGCACCTGCAGCTCAAGGTGAGCCTCAAACAGGGGAACAGGGTTGTTCTTCGGATCAGTGTTGTCCAGCAGGTGCTGCAGACTGCAATTGACAGTGCTAAAGAAGCCATCAACCACCATCTCATCAGCATAGTCGACGTACGCTTTCCATATATCAGAGTTTGCGTCAGCTTTGAAGAATTCAAGGTTTTCCTGCAAAACAAAAAATAGTGAACTTAGTATTTATAAATTAATCGAAGTCTCAGCACATTTAAAAAATGAACGCTACTTGGATATTCAAACCTCTGAGAAATGAACATTTGTGTATATCATTTAATATAGGTTATGTCAGAAAATGTACCCACTTCATTCTATATATTTGCTACAACCACATATTTGATACCCTAAATGTATTGCATAAACAAAGTTAGACGAAGTAAAATGTAATTTTTTGTGTTTATTATAACATATGTCCTATTCCAAAGATATCATAGTTAACAATTTCTCAAAATATTTAATGACATGCAACAAAATATCTGGAACAAAAAAGGGTACCGTATTTGACCGGAAATAAGCCCAGGGGGCCAAGACAACTCATTGTGAGCTTAGCATGGGGTGGGCTTATTCCCAGACAAGAGGCAGTTTTGTTGGGGAAAAAATAATAATTAAAATAAATAATAATAATTAAATTAACTAATAATAATTAAATTAACTAGGAAGAAAACAAAAAACATTTAGTAACACATCTATTAAGTAGTGTTCCATTTGTTGTTAATAAATGATAATTGTTTATTAATTAATATATATATATATTTTGTTTTACTGGCATCTAATTATCAGAAACACACCTTCTATGTTAAAATTACTTACCAGTGTTGTTTATTTATATCCAAAATTTAATGCCAAGAAGACTTAAAACACCAGCAATTAACAACAAACTCCATAGTGTATACACACGTTTTTGACACAGACAGCCAGCTAACAGTAACACTTAAAAGACTTGTCAATCTAGATCATTGTTCTTAGCCAATCAGAATAAGGTATTTGCCTAATTAACATTAACTGCAAACCCAGTGTGGTGGTAAAAATAGACATTGGTTTTTGTTCAGAGTGAGGCTTGTATACTTCAAAGAATTACTGCAGGCATGAAATTGAAAACAATGTTACACACTGTTACTGTTAGACCGCTAAACCTCTCTGGTGGAAAAATATTGTGTTACATTTGTGTTTAATTATCTGCAGGAGGTATGACCTTTTAAATGAACTTTGAGCAAACTTGCAGTTTTGTGTACGGTGACGAAGTTGGGGGTGGGCTTATTTACAAATGAGGGCCTATTTTCTTAAATGCTATCAAAACGGAGGTGAGCTTATTCAAAGACATGGGCTTATTTCCGGTCAAATACGGTATATATATAGAGGAAGCATCACAAGTGTTTTCTGATATGGAAAATATCAACCAAGTCTATTGTTAATCAGTATTTGCGGAGGCTCTGCCATCAGTACTATAACATCATCATGATTAGCACAAATTAGTCACACATTTTAACTGAATCTTATGAAAACATGAGACTTAGGTATACAGGTTTTGATGGTTTGTAAACTAATTCGCCATTAACTGCAACACATTATTACCGAGAAACCTTGCAAATATGCATATACCTTTAAATTTGCATACCATTATAACACAGGTTAAGACACTAAATTATCACCCGGGGTTTAGGACATGGATATCATGGGTAAGTTATAGCATAAATGAAGATACTGACTTTGAGGAGAGTGTGTATTTTCTCAGCAGCATTCTTTATGTCATTGTAGCGCTTGTTGAGCCTGTCCGTTCGGTCATCAAGGTTGAGCAGAGAGTCGTATTTTTCTTCTTTCCTGTCAAACAGTGGCACCTTGCTCCAGGTAGTCATGATCTTCTGTATTTCTTCTATATTGTTCTTCGATTTCTGAACCCGCGTCTCCAAGTCGTGTACTTTGTCTCGGGTCTCCTCAATGTACTCCCAAACACCTTTTCAAAAGTAACAACGAACAAGTTTATATTTTACATTTCTTACTAATCAGCTAAATAATACTATATAGATAAAGACATATATAAAACAATTATACAAGTCTAGTATTTAGATCAGATACTACTTTTTGGTAATTTTAGAATTGCAATCTTTATAATTTATGAGTGTTAAAATGCATTTCAGACAAATTGGTTTTTTAATGCAAACAGAAAAAAATTCTAAACACTTCATCTCAAAATGTAATGTTTTAACATTTATCATACCTGTTTGTATTTATTAACATCTCATCACAAAGCTAATAGTTTTTAGGTTTTCATTTCAAAGATTTTCATTAACCATACATAATAAGCAAAACAAAAATGTTTGTGTCTAATTTACTTTGTAGTATTTTATTGTTCATGTGAATTCTAATCATACCAACCTTCGCTGTTCCAGTTAAGAGTCTTTTCAGCCCGCTCTAACTGCTGATCAATTTCCTGCAGCTGACCTTCAACGAGCGGGTATTCCACCTCTAGAACCGTCTTCCTCACCTTGTTGTACCACTGGATAGTCAGGTCCAAATTGGCCAGATATTTGCGGAAGGTGTCATTTCTGCCATATATGGCATTAGCACTCTCAGGAACATCTTCATCATCTCGGATTATCAGATATTTCACTTCTCGCAGAACAGCAATCAACTGAATAATAATAATAATAATAATAATAATAATAAAATTCTTTATTTTCAGAGGGTAAAGACATTCAGTACACGGTGACTGTTCCTCACTGATCTATACATAATATTTTACAGTCAAAGAAACAACATGCATGCAATATGTATAGCATGAGGAAGAATAGCACATATTATGAATATTTAAATACTTATTTAAATTTGTTAAGAAACTTGAGTCTGTGATAACTTAATACATCATAATTATTTTAACACATCAAAATCAACAACAAACGTATATATTAAAATTGATTATTATTTGAATAGTGCTTACATTTGAATGAGGTGAGGGATTGAGAATATTTTATCTTTGAAAGTAGTGTGTTCCACAGTTTAACTCCCCTGCATGAAAAACTATGGCGATAACAATGTGATTTGATTTGTATTTTTCAAACAACTATTAGAGGAGATTAAACGGAAGTAAATATGATGGTGGACAAAAGAAATCAAGAAACCTTTGCAAGGTCTTGAAAAGTAATGGGGTTATTGTGAGTTTTTATCTAATAGAACAAAACTATTGGCGGTAGTACAAAAATCTGGAATTTTGAGATGAATGCTTAAGATCGGTTCCAGACCTAATCTCACTTTCATGACACAATACATAATATATTTACAGTATTTCTTTAGTAAAACTGATGACATCATACCTGTGGATCAAAGTTGACAGAAATAAGATTTGTCTCTGCATTGCGGGTGACCAGTGGCTGTGACAGATTAAATGAACAAGCCTCGTCCACATCCTGAGTCCATTCTTTGTAGAGTTGTTGATCCCATCTAACAAAAGAAGTTAAAATGCATTAAAGGAAATTACTAACCAATGTGTCTACCACAATAAACACATGTATGCAGCTAAACTAATATGATAACAAAAAAACAAGGTAATAATATAATTTATCCTATAACATACCCATGATATCCATGTCATAAACCTATGTAATAATTTTGTGTATTAAACCGGTCAATAACTGAATGGAAATTTGTAAGGTCTCTTGTTAATGTGTTGCTGTGGATGGGTCATTTCTTTACAAGCCAACAACATCTGTATACTTGAGCGTAACATTTTCAAAGATTTAGTTAAAATATGTGAAGTTAAACTAATTTGTGCTAATTGTGATTACATCATATTACCGATGACAGTGACTTTAGTACTGTCATTTACTAAAAATTTAATTTAAAAATGTTACTTTAAAAGTGTAATAGGATAAATAAAATTTGCTACTCATGTTTTGTAATATGTAAAATATCAACCTCATGTAGTTAATCAGTATTTGTCTCAGCAGAGCCTCAACAAATTACTGATTAACATACTCGGTTGATATTTTCCATGTTAAAAAATACTTGCGACGAATCCTCTATACATATAATGTATTTAATTTAATAGAACATATATTATCACATGTACTACACATCTGTACAAGTTCACAGTGATAAATTATGACCAACATAAAAAAAGAACTGGATCTCTTAGCACATGCATTTGTCACGAGACTACCAATATGATATAGACAATAATGAATTGTTACTTACTCTCCTAACAGCTTCATCATCTCATCATGTTTGGTGTATACCAGTTGAGCATCTTCACTCTCCATGCATCTGAAATGAAAATCATGGGATACATTTTTTAAAAACATTCTCTGCCTGTCAACTATATTTAATAAAAATAGTAATTTATCTTTCATTAAAAAGTTTTTAGGCTAAACTGTATTTATTTGATGGCAGATGTTTATTAACAACAATTCTAACAATCACAATCCAATTAATTTTGATGATAAAGCTATACTGACTATTTGGTATAAAGATGTTTTGTTACCTCAAGGAGTGAAATCACATATATGTGCATCTATTTCTTAATTTATAATTATGATCCTCACAACGCAGAAAACAATATGGGTATGTATGTTTTGATTTTCTCAACAATTTTCTCAAAATATTTTGGAACTTTATGATTTAAAAAGATTTTCCACCAAATTTTAGTTTTTTAATGTATAATACACCAATTTGTTTCGCACTTCATTAGTTGTTTTTGTTGGATTTTTGTTTTAGAAGTGTGTATAATATATATATAATATGATGGATACAATCTTGAAACTGGTGATGTTTGGTCATTCTGACAAAACTAAATATCCGTTTGTTCATTATTTGATGAACGTATAAAAATTACATTGTAAGGGAACGTCACATCTGATGATTTCATTTTATACTGGTAAGTTGTCTTATTGAGCGCTAATGTTTGTGGACCAAAAGATAATTCAAAATAAAGTATGCAGTTTTAAGTGTTATTATTAACAAGTACAATTCAAATTTAATTGTAAGTATTGTCTGTTATTTCTTTTATGTTCATCTGGGTGTGAACAAATGGGATTTTAGTTTTGGCTCATATACCCCAATGGATGTAAAAGAAATAACAAACAATTGATAATTAATTACAATATAAGACCAGCTCAACAGAAATACAGACACAGTCTTAGTAACATTGCTGAAAGAGGCTTACGGATGTTCTAATTGTTTAAAGCTCCACATTGGATTAGTAATTCTATCTCGTAGTTCTTTGGCCCATCTCAAACCACCGGTCATTCTTGGCATATTCTTGTGTATCGGAAACTTGTTGGTTTTCTTCTTGAGAGCCATTTGTTCATCGTATATGAGCTTTGCTTCATCGAACAGTTCATTCATCATTGCAACCAATACTGGATATTTCTGATCAAAATCCTTTTTGATCAGAGGTCGTTCCAGTAAGGTTCCCATAATATGAATGAGCTGAAATAGTTTATTTTATATATGTATAGTATGAATACAACAAATCATAAGCATACAGAATAATTAAAGTGCAGATGTTATTTAAAAGAAAACCAAATGCTTTTATTGAATGCAAATTTTCTTACTACCTTTTAGACCCATGAAAATGATAAACCAAAAATAAGCTTTTTTCTTTGCTCAGTTCTGAAAAGCCATGGGGGAAAAAGAGAGACAGAAAGTGATTTTTTGTGACAATAAAATTTGTAATTCAGAAAATATATCGGTTTTTAATCATTATTGACACCTTGACACTCATCTACATGTTCAAATGAAATTTGAATTTAACCCTATCAGAGTTAAATGTACTAGTCTGATTCAAGGACAAATGCTGCTGTAATTAAAACACAGCAAAACACAAGGTGCATGTTAACATTACCTTAAATGCAGATTCAAGCCCAGAAGTATCATCGAAACCCTGACAAATACAGGTAGCTAGTCTTCTGTCAAAGTCACTGATCTGATCGAAAAAGTTTTTGTAGTCAGTGAGAAACTCCTCACTGGTGGTGTCAAGACAGTCATAGGTTCTTTCAGAGAAAACTTTATACACCTCATTGAATTCTTCAAAGATCTGTAATACTTCAGAACTAAGAACTTTTCCTTTAATGCCACCAAACTCAATCTTCTCAAGTTTCATGAATTCCAGTGCAGTCTCCATCAGCTCCTGTAGAATCAGAGTATTAGGTACCATTCAAATTGAATTATTTGCTGGATGTCACTAAAATGAGCATGACAATTTCATGCATCACAAAAGTAGTAAAATATAATTCCTGCTATATGTGTGCTAAGCAATTTGCTATATTAGTATTAACGGAGAATTTTATAATTTTTTATGTCTATTACAAGTAATGCTCAGCTTGTGCTACTTAAAATTATACGACTGTCCTACATGGGATTTAATTTTTTTGTAGCATCATATACTGTAGATCCTGAAATTAATGTGATACTGTGGGCAGATTAAAAAGTGACATGAAATTAATATGTGTGGCCTCCAAATGAAATATTACTTTCCTAATAACTCCCGTCCTTTTGGGTTAAATTTGAGTTATAGGCATCTTCAATGAGATCAACTCACCGACATTTGGTCCCTAGTGTTTTTGGCAATATCAACACAAATCATATTTTTGCAGCAACCATTTTTCTAATGTGTATAGTTACCTAAATGTGACTAAACATTAGCAAAGCCTACATGTACCATTAAAACTATATCTTCCTAAGATATGTGGAGAAAGTTACAACGAACTTGAACAAAGAAATGGTCAACCTCAAGATTAGCCTGCTAAAACCCATTCACGTGTGATGAATCGTGTCATTTGTCTGTTTTGCCTACGATGAAATGTGCTCCAGTTATGTTATAAATGTATTAAAATTTATCTTTGTTTTAATAGCATAAAACAAATAGCGCTGCTTGCTGGACTATTGCTGGACAAAACACAGAAATAAATGTGTCATATTATTAATGTGAATAACAGAAACTCACATTTTTCGCATTAATATTGTAATCACATTAATTTCAGGATCTACAGTATATGAAAGTCAACACTAGAGCACATAAATTTATTAATCATAGGCTACTGGATATCAAACATATAGTCTTAGAGGAAACCTGCTACACTTTTCCATTAGTTGCAAGGGATCTTTACGTGCACTTTCCAACAGATGGGACAGCATATACCATAGCCTTTGATATACCAGGCATGGTGCACTGGTTGGCATGGGAGGTAAACTCAATCAGACAATGGGTCCACTGAGGTAATTTGACCTTATAACACAAGCACCTCAAGCCAGGCGCTCTACTTATTGAGTTAGATCCATCCCACACACCCACTGATACTTTTATTTTGAAACTCTTCTTCATAAATTATTTTGAAACTCTTCTTCATAAAAACTAATTTGTAGACATGTTTTAAACTATCCAAACATCAGAAATAAAAGAAGATAATGTGCCCCATAAGATAACTTACTTTAATAATCTCCACTCTCGCTTTGAACTTGTCATATCTGGCAAACACCAACTGAGGTGCAAACTCCCACTCCAGAGGAGTTTGCCCTTCTTGGAAGTAAGTCTTCAGTTTGGCCTTGTGCTCCTCATACAGGTCTGTAAAAGTCTTCAGCACATCATAAGCCTTCTGTACTTTGATCACAGTTTCCTCAACTTCTCCTTTGAAAAGTTCCAATGGATCGAGGAATGTGGTTGCCTGTAAAAAAAACACAAATAAAAATTGTGTAATTTTTTTTAAAGTAGAAAACAAAATGCTGTCTATTTCAGAGTAAATCGGACATAATTTTGAAGGAAAATATGGAAAACCATGAAGGTCTTCAAAAGTGCTGGTAATGAGAAAATAAAAAGTACAGAAACAGTTTTCCAATAACAGCTAAATCCACAAACCAAAGGATTCTCATTTCAGTTAGTTCCTTGCAATCAGTCACAATTATCAAATATAAAGCCAAGACCAGACTATAAGCATAGGCATACGGGCTCACATTTGTTTATGGGGGCAGGCTAGCTTTTACCCGAATTAAACGAAAAATGTCCAAATCTGCGTAATAATATTCATTCATATTAGCATTTTTATATGGATTACAACTAATTTTGAGGATAGAATGATGGAAATAAATGTTAAAAAGGTCTCAGGTTAACACATTTTCCACAAATATTCCGATCATTTTTGCCCAGTTTTAAGGTTTTGCTCCAGCTCCCGTCTCGTACACTTATGACTATATGCATATTTATCAAATTTGACATTAAAGTTATTTCACAAGCTACAGACAGAATCTATCCCTATGTTATGAGAATTATACTTAATTTCAATTGTTTCAAGGTATATGTCTTGATGATATCCAGACAAAATAGTCTGTAATAATTTATTCACCATTTAAAAATTAGAAGAAGTTTGTTAACTTTAACAACACCACTAGATTAATCATCGGTTATTGGATGATAAACATTTGGTAATTTTGACGTCTAGTCTTAGAGAGGAAACCTGTTAAACGGATATTTTATATATACACCATTCCACAAGCAGGATAGCAAATACCAGTTGTGGTGCATCGGCTGGAATGAGAAATAATCCAATGGGCCCACCAACAGGGATCGATCCTAGACCAACCACTTATCAAGCAAACACATTACCATTGGGCTACATCCCACCCCTATCCAAAAAATTAATAATAATAATTATTATTCAATGATTATAATAATGCACTGCCAAACAACCGTTTCTTAACACTCCAGCCTTCTGATGTTAAGTTTATTATGAGGACTTCAGAAAACAAAACAATTACCTGATCTATGAGCATGTTGCACATTTCTTGCAGGAGAACAATGATTCTAGCTGGTGTGTTGTAAAAACTGGAGTTAGCCCACACTAGACAAGTGCAGTGAAGAAGTGGAGCCAGCATAGGAATGCACTCATCAAACTCAGCTTGTTCGAGATCCTCCAGGTGATGCCGAAGTGGCTTCATGAACATGTTGATGTCCTGGGCTTCAGTCAGGGCTATAAGTTTATTAAGAGAGTGAAAACTGTTTTAAAACATGCACATGGCTGCAAATTACACTGAATACTATCATAATTCAGAAGATATTACAATCAAATGGATATTTTATATCAAATCAATCACTGTTAGGATGCACCATCTCAGATTTCATAGAAATTTGGTACACTTTAAGTAGTCACTGAGAAAACTTCTAAACCAAAATTTTAGACTTTGAACTCAATAATAGATTTAGAGGTCATTGAACTTTGTCCTCATTAAGGTCAAAGGTAGTGTCAAATTAAAACATTCCAGGTGATTTTTCAAATGTTTGGTGAAATATAACATTTTTCTATTAAAAACCTTTAAAAAAAACTATAATTTTTTCTCTACCTCTAATAGCCTTTTAAAAAATGGGTGGTATCCTTAATGAGATCAAAGTTCAACTACCTGTATCTCAAATATTAATTGAAATACAAGTCTAAAATTTTGCTTTCGAGGTATTTTCAAAGGCCCTATAAATGTACCAAATTTCACTGAAATCCGAGACGGTGCATCCTTAAAAGTGATTGACATTAAATGCCCCTGAAAACAAATACATGCATCAGGGTGCTGCTTACAAATTTGTGGGAGACCTAAAATGCCAAAGTGCGAAGTTCTCAACTTAACTATACTGACATATCGTTATAATTGATGGTTAGCAGCACGAATGGAAATAAAAGGGCTGGTCAGAACTTTAAAGTGCTGGTCAATCCCCGACCAATGCCAATACCATTTGCTAGGCTCTGATGTAACAAGAAACAGCTAAGTATTAAGGCACAGAACTATATCTAGGCATTTTAAGGCACAGAACTATAACCATTCTTAATTAAATGACACTGCATTTTATGCATAAATATATTACTGTAACATTTGAATGAGGACATTTCTCAGAGACACTATACATTAGTCAAGGAATGCAATGGAAATTCAATAAAGTTACAACATGCCAATATGTTAGTAGAAATTAGTTATTACCAGATACAACATCTCTGAAGATATTTTTGAAGGATGGGAAATAGCTACTGTTTGTTCTTTCCAACAGCTCTGCCATTTTACGAACTTTGGGATCTCTCAACTGAAATGAAAAAACAAGAATATGCCAATGATAATGTTCAATTAAAGGAATATTTCAGCATCTGTCATCATACTACAAAAGATCCCAAATCAACATGCATGTGTTATTTTTAGTAACTCACAAACACAGTAAAGTACACCGTTTTGAAGATGAATGGGTTTCCATCTTTATATTATTTTTTAAAACTTTTTGATACCTAACAATTCTTTAAAATAGGTTTAGAACTTGAGGGTAAATCGACATTGTTACCGTATTTCATATTGTTTTCATAAATAAATCTGAAACTAATAAAAATTTGAGGCTTAGATGTTCAAATCAATGAATCAATGATGGGTGTTCTGGATTTTCTATTTGTGAGTATTTTGTCTTTCATTTAGTAGAGGGGTAAATTATTCAAGGCAATCCAGACATGATTTTTTTCCCCCTCACTGTCTGTTTCCATCAAATATCTTACCTGTTCATAAATGCATTCTAGATTAGTGGCTTTGTTTTTCCAGAAATCCAGTTCCACAAATGGTGTAGGGTTAAGACCCTCAAGCAATGGTTGAGCTGCATCTCGCTTGAGTACATCACGAATCTGATGTGTCCATTCAATAATCACAGATTCAATAGCATGAACCAAATTTCTATCATAGGAATCCCTGCAGTAAAACAAAACAAAAAAATCATATTTAGAATCTTACAACAAATATTAAAATGTTTATATAAAAATAGAATCTACACATACCAATGGATATATAATTGTATGTAACATATCACAGCAATATATTAAACAGCCTACTATAGAGTACATGAAATTTAATAAACAAATTTCTTATACCGAAATATTCTATTAATGTAACCTAGTTTGTATGTCAAAAGTAATTATATGCAACAATCACCGACTTAGGCATATCAATAAAGATTTTATCCTGGACATATAGTCTTCATCAGGGATAGAAAAAGTACACCTGAGGTGGTTAAAATTTAGACCCAGGATGAGACTTGCCAAATCTCAGGGTGGAAATTTTCACCACTGAGGGTGTACTTTTTCTATCCCACATGATTGCATATGATGGGGAAAAAAAAGAAAGATGACGGAAAAAGAAACTTCTTTATTTTACCGTTTTATCAAAAAGAAAATGCACTATCAAGTATCATATTTGCTGCATCCATTTCATGTGTTAAATATAATTTAACACTACAAATTAACAAGATAGCTTTTATAATGAAGGTTTCAATAACAAGATATTGATCTAAAACTAACCAACTCGCACTGATATGATGTTATATTTTACCAACGTTGTAATACTCCCCCATGTTAAATTAAATGACGTCATAGCCTATGCAACACAGATTTATTCCATATGGGCTGACGTCATGGAATGGGTCTGTCTTGAAAGGCTAAGAATGGGAGAAAATGTGTTCTATCACATAACACTGCAAAGATAATAAAAGTTTAATTTGGTTAAGACCATAGTTA
>JAECMU010164351.1:976-20590 GCA_016106625.1 Dracogyra subfuscus
CAACATTTCATTGGTAAGCAAGTGCATACTAGGGGCTGTTCCAGAATGGATCACAATGAGTGGGGGGTGGGGGGGATGAGACATTGTAATTAATATTTTATGCCTTACCTTGTATTTTTACCACTCCCCCCATTCCAAGAATTACCCTAAGTACAACCAATGCACCACGACTGGTTTATCAAAGGACGTGGCATGTGCTATCCTGTCTGGGTTAGAGCATATAAAAGATCCCCTGCTACTAAAGGAAAAATGCATTGGGTTTTCTCTCTAAAACTATATGTCAGAATTACCAAATGTTTAACATTCAATAGCCGATTATTAATAAATCAATGTGCTCTAGTGGCGTTGTTAAATAAATCAAACTTTAACTGTATCCAAAGTACGGGACATTAGAATGGTGGCCTAATTAAAGAAAGAAAAAATAAAGAAAAAAATGTTTTATTTAACGACGCACTCAACACATTTTATTTACGGTTATAGGTGGCCTAATTGTGCATAATGTTGACGTAACCTGACTACATGGCATGATTGTCCTTTTTTCTCGACGTGACAAAAATCAAAGTCCTGATGTGACGATCGACATGACCATGTGACGACACGACGATGGGCGTGAAGATCAAACGATGTGACGTTGTGATCGTGCGTGATGTCAACGTGACCTGACTGTGCGTTACACGACTGTGCATTGTCGACGTAACGAGGTAACGACATGACGACGTGTTCATGTGACTGTCGATGTGACGATGTGAAGGGATAATATAACGATGCAACGTGGCGGTGTGATTACGTAACGAAGTGACGACATGGCAATATTTCCATGTGACCATCTACATGTCGATGTGACGACGTGACGGGATAATATAACGATGTAACGTGGCATGTGACAACATAACGATATGAAGACATGGCGATGTTTCCATGTGACGATCGATGCGACGACATATTATGACGATGTGATCGTACGTGGTGTCGATGTGTCGGTAAAAGTGACCAACTAGGAAATGATGAGACGTGTACATGGTCACTTTGACATCACATCTAGATATCTGTGTGAACACACCGTATGCTATGCGGGGTTAGTACAGCATCGCCAAAGTAAGTGGAAATAGGGTTCGCGACACGACAAACGGCACGCCATTTACTTTGTGTTATCTAAAAGTACAATAGATAAACATGTACATGACATCCATGTACGGATATGGGATATATATATATACATACACACGTGAACCAGTGAACAACAATTTATCAAAGACCGTGACAAGTACTTTCCTGTCTGTGGGAAAGAGAGAAAGAAAGAAATGTTTTATTTAAGGACGGTTTTAATTACGGTTATATGGCGTCAGACATGTGGTTAAGGACCACACAGATATTCATGGGCTACTCTTTCCGATTAGCAGCAAGGGATCTTTTATATGCACCATCCCACAGACAGGATAGCACATACCACGACCTTTGATATACCAGTCATGGTGCACTGGCTATGACGAGAAATAGCCCAATGGGCCCACCAACGGGGATCGATCCCAGGCCGACCGCGCATCGAGCGAGCGTTGTACCACTGAGCTACGTCCCGCCCCTGTGTCTGTGGAAAAGTCCATATAAAAAAATCCCTTGCTGCATTAGAAAAACTGTTAACTTTATTATTACCAATAACACTGCAGGCCCGTAGGTACGACATCGGATGACACAATCTTTTGTGGAGAGGACACATTCTCTATGTTTTCCATTTATATATATAATTATATATGCCTAGTGAAGGGGAAAAAAACGTACGTTTGTCCTTAAATGTGTGGGTAGGGTACAGGACGCCCGTCCCTATTCTCCGCCACACCCGAGCCACACCCCCGTCCCGGTTCCTACGAGTCTGCACATTTTTCTTTTCATCTTGTAATGTCATTTGTCACACACACAATGGCATCTATAGATAGGGGGCCTATGTGGGTAAGTATAGCTCAACGTTATTGGCGTACACCTGTGAAAGTACCGATAAGCACGTACCAGTAGTGTCTCGTCTGGTGTTACGTAACCGATTCAAGGCCAGGGGGGTTGCACGGCTCAACCTCGAGAGATTAGTAAAAGCTCGTTTTGCCCTGCTGGAGTCGACTTCGTTAATGTCGTGTAATATGGATCAATATGTACGTGATTCTCAACAGCCGTTGGATTGACACGATGCACCGTCCCTCCCACAATCGTCAACATTCGGTAATATTCGGTCATTCATGTACAGTATATCGGAAATGACATCAATTTGGCCAATGTGTCGGGTGTCTTGACGGTGACATATCATTACAATGGTTTTTAGTTTAAATCCTAACCCCTTTTTTCTACTCTGGTACTACATCACTAGCTAACCCAAAACTCAAAATGAGTAGCCTGTAGTGTCTTCTTTTCCGCATTAAAGTTTAGAACTGTTTTTCTTGACAATTGAATATCGTGAGAGGGGTTTCAATTGTGGATTGGAGTGGGTCACAAAAATGTAACTTTAACATCATATAACAATACATTTATAACTGTTTTCTTTAAGCTACTTCCAAGTATATTTCATTCTGATTGAAATGAGCTAGATACTTATTTATTAACCAGTGGAGCTGATTTTAATCAGATTGGGTATATCTTGAATCCGCGAATGACTCGGAATTAGAACAAAGTATGCAGCTTTGAATAAACATGTAGGCCCTAATATCATTCAGTTGCAGGAATCGATCTCCGTCGGTGGCGTATTGGGCTATTTCTTGTTCCAGCCAGTGAACCACTACTGGAATATCAAATACCGTGGTATGTGTTATCCTGTCTGTGGGATGGTTCATATAAAAAGTCCCTTGCTACTAAAAAAAAAGAAATACAAAATACCATACCTAACGTTTTACATCCAATAGCCGATGACTGATTAATCAATATGCTCTAGTGGTATCGTTTAACAAAACAAAACATCATTCATTCATACATTCATTCATGCATTCTGGAATGTTCTTGTATACTTTTTATTTTCAATTTATACCTTTGTTTGACATAAAAAAAGCCGATGTGTATGTTTGCGTTGGGGTATCATTAAACGTTAGTTAATTAATTAATTCATTCATTCTTGAATTTGCTCTAGCCAGTGAACCACGACTGGTATATCAAAGGCCGTAGTATGTACTATCCTGTATGTGGGATGGTGCATATAAAAGAGCTCTTGCTACTAATTGAAAAAAAGTTGCGGGTTTCATTTCTGCGACTGTCAAAATTACCATATGTTTGACATCCAATAACCGATGATTAATAAATCAACGTGCTCTAGTGGTGTCGTTAAACGAAATAAACAATCTTTCATTATAGAATGTTCTAAATCGGCTTTTCTATTCCCATTTGTCTTCCACAGTCCGGAACTAATAACATGAACTCCTAAGATCCTTTGTAAAAAAAAAATAACACAAGCACAGTTCTAGAAACAGTTGTTTGGTTGTCGAATAAGTAAATTAATAAATAAATTTAATATTAATTAAAAAGTGGATTCTATTCAGAAAAGTAATGTATTGAAGTGTAGGCCGCCTGATCTATTTTTAAACACCGTTCTCAGCTCAGTAAAATAAAAAAATAAAAAATGCTTTACTGTTTAAAGGGACATTCCTGAGTTTGCTTCAATTTTTAAGATGTTATTGACTAACAGAGACTTTTTGACGACTGTAATTACATATCAAATATATTTTTATACATAAAATATAAGTTGCTATACATTAAACGTGTTTCTGATCGTTCCTAAAAAAATAATAATAAAAAAAAAAAATTCGTACGTACGAAAGTATTCGGGCTTCATACAAATATTAAAACAACCAGGAACACATTCAATATACAGACACTGATATTCTAAACAAGAATATATATATATATAATATGTAAGTTCAATCGTACCAAACTTTTATTATTCGGAAACATCTTACAATGCAGCAAACTCGGGAATGTCCCTTTAACGACGCGTACTATACATTTTAGTCAGTTATATGGCGTCAGACAGCATCCCACCAAAAGGAATACGTACAACGGCCTTTGTTGCACCAGCAGTAGTCATGTTGCCCAATGGTAAAGCGCTTATCTGGTGTGCCATCGGTCTTGGATCGAACCTCATTGGTGGGGCCCATCGGGCTATTTCTCATTCCAAATCCTGCTGTAATATGTACCATCAAATCTGTGGGATGATGAATATAAAAAATATCCATTGCTGCTAATAAAAAGAAAAGTAGAGTAGTAGCAGCGGTTTTCCTATCTAATTATCCCTCTATATTTTTTCATTAGTAGAAATGGATAGCACATGTACCACGTGGAGTGGTGCACTGGCTGGAATGAGGAATTGCCGAATGGGCCACTGATGGGAATCGATCTTAGACTGGCTGGGCATCAGGCAAGCGCTTCACCACTGGGCTGCGTCCTTCCCAACTCTTTTTTTTTCATAGTCTACCTGAAAAAGACCATATTTTTTAAATATATTATTGTTATATTCTTTTTTTCTTAAAAACAGCTGAACTTTGCACTTGTATACTCGAAGTTCTTATAACAATCAAAACAAAGAATAGTAATCATTATTAATAGATATGCACGTGCTGTCTGTTCAGACGACAATCACAATAAATCACCAAACAAAAAGAGGCCCAGCCTATCTGTAAATCACCACAATACAAAAAAAATCACTCTTTAAAAGTCTTTTGTTCGGATAGATCAATAAATTAGTAATTGCAGTTATACAGAAATATATTCAGTAACAACAACAATTTATTGCTAAAACTACTTTTTAAAGTTGACACGTTGGTATTTAGTCACTTACTGCAAAGTAAATAAGACAACAAAGGATATTTATCAAACTCCAAAAATGCATGTAAGCTTGCAGGCATGTTTTGTCGCCCAGCTGATTCATGCCCTTTGACCTGTTGACCGTGACCTGATGTTGCTGCCGGCTTGGTACTTGGGGATATTCCCAACACGTTGATTGGCTAACGCGTGGAGGTGTGTCAAAGGGTTCTCCCATATATGGAAAATGTATGCAAATGAACCCACACCGGCGCATATAATCAGCTGATCTCACCGGTTCTGACATAGAAGCTGACATCATTTCTGTCGGCGTTAGGTTGCTGAGTTGAATTATTAGACTGAATTTCTGCAGGTTTAACAACTAAATAAAGGTACTCTTATACCGATACCTATTTACAACTTATTATATCAGTATTTATCAGCAAATGTGTGATCATAAATGACAAACGACCGCAGAGTTTGAAGTTACGAATCTCAGTCTATCGATCGAAGTGAAAAACGGAGAGATGATCACTTTCGACAGCGTTATGTACAAACTAAAGCAATTGTTTAATTCTCCGTTAGACAGCAACGAAAACTTCAAAAGTGACAAGTACTCTATAGTCATCGAAACTGACTTCGAACACGACAAACATAAAGATAAAGTTGGTAAGTAACTTGATATTTTTATCGAAATTTATCCCGTGACCATGACCGATAATTTTTCCAAGCGGACAAAGGATTTGGCAAGCAGACGACAACCGTTGATATATATTTTACATCTTTACAGTATGCTACTTTTAGTGAGCATGTTTGTGATATTGTTGTTCTACCCTAGCCTATAGTTTCAAAACTAATATTTGTAAAAAGTTTTTTTTTTTTTTTAATGCTTTTGAATTATTATTATTTTTTAAATGGCAGGACAATCGGTTCAGGGGTTTGATCATAGTAGGCACATAACATTATGCAGGGGGCTCTAGACTGTAAAGAGTGAAGGCTTTTCGTTAGGGGAGGGGTGGAGGTTCAGGCCATTCTTCTGTAGAAAATACATTTAAATTGAAAAAAAAAGAAAAGTTGGGGGAGTGTTCAACCCTCAGTTACCCTGGCCACCCCCCTGCACAAGCATGTATAGGCTTAATAATTTTAGAATAGATTTGCCATAAAATTCTAATCGGGAGTTGTTTAGGTTCCGTTGTTTAATTTATTGAATATTATTTTATTTTTTTGTAGACTAGCTGTCTAATATTAAACAAAATCATAATGTAAAGAATACTGTGAATTGTTTGCAATTTATAAACAGTGATGTTAAATCTAACAAATTACATATGTAAATAAAATTTTGGAGAAATCTGATGTTCATTAAAAGTAGAAAAGTAATTTTAAACTGTCAATGTGTTACTAGTCATCCTGGGTGTTTCTAATAGCTCAAAATGCACAATAGAAAACATACTACCTGTAACTTTATGAATTAGTCAGTGTGATTAAGGTGTGGGTTGTGGTACGCGTCTTCCCAGGACAAAATGATACATGTAGATTTCCTGCCATCTTGGGAGTCATATTGAGTGTGAAATAAGCAAGGAAGGTTCATATATTTAAATAGTAATATTGGCAGGACAAGGATGACGCAAAATCATACTAGCGTAACACACTAACCTGATTGTGGATTGAGAACACTGCATATAATTTTATACCGGCAAGTCTGAATGGGTGACCTCATGAGTCACTATGTAAAACTGTTATTTGCTAAGCACCGACATCATTATTCAACAAAGTGTAGATTCCCATTAGTAACATTGAGATAAAGTTAAATACATATATTATCTTATGATTTTTTAAAACATTAGTGGCTGTATTTTACTATTTATCATACAACTTACTACATATGTTTGTTAAATTGTTTTAAACAATATTTATTGCTGTTAAAAAAAACATTAAATCAACATATATATGTTAGGTCTTTCTCAACATTTTAACTATAGAAATTTCACAAGCAATGAAATAAAACATAATAATTATGACTAACAAAGAGAGTGAATAAAAGGTAGAAAAAGTTGAGGATGAACAGGTTATTATTTTACCATTGTTATTTAGTACTGGATGTCACGGTTGAAACATAAAAAGCGAATGGTTAATCTCACGATATTGCTATTTATAATGAAGATGTAATAACACTATTTTCTTGTCAACTTGACAAAGAAAAAACAACATAAGTTGCTTTTTATTTACTATTTATATTTAAATTAACACTTAGTATAATAATTAATAATGTTTTAATGAGATATTTATATTGTCATTTATCTGTTTTTCAGAATCCCATGTTCCTGGTTTGAACAGCTATGGTACGTTTGAAGACACAGCAGAATTTATCCAATGCCAAGAACTGAAATCTGAAATAGAAAATGCTCTTCGAACTGCCAAAGAAAAACAGCTCCACTGTGAAATCCTGTTTCCGTGTGGGTTGATCTCGAAGATCTCGCAGGATGTATTGCGGATGGCTCAGGATGAACCTTACGGTCTACGTGGTTGTGTGTTGTACATTAACTTGGACGAGAAAAGTCTGTGTCGTAGAATAGCCAAAGTAATTTGTGACCCCACCACTGTGGCAACATTCGAGTTGTATCTGACGTTGAGAGAAGACAACAGAGGCTGGTGCATGCTTCACAAACTGTACATTACTGTCAAGAGTTGCTTCAAAAATTCAAAATGGAGAACATTTCCCAAGATCCTTTGCTCTGGATTCATTTTGGAAAAGAACAAACTTTACCGCAGTAATCGGCAGTAACTAAAACGATCTAGTCCTGCTTAATAGAACTGATGTTACAAGATTTAAAAAACAACAATGTTGCTTTAAAAAGTTCTCTTGGGAATTATTTGTGAGAAGATTGAAAGGTTTTGTGTCGAGTATTTTATTTGACACGTGGAAACCACTGAATGTGTTCTTGAGAATGTCTTACCATGACGGCAATATTTGCATAAATTCCAATATTAACAGATCTGTTTAACCATAAGGTATTTAAATTGTCGAATGGCATTGCTAGTCTTAACATACAGCATGACTTTATAGATGATGATAATGACGCAAATGGTGAAGCTGCCATATTTCCCTTTTTGATGTGAACTACTTAACAGGGCTGTACTCCATACTTTACAGCATGACAACTTGTTCAGTATATATAGATATGCTAAGGGGCATTACAAGGTATATTATTCACCCATTAGCTACTGAAACTTTTGGACATTTCAGCACATATATATTAACAATTTAGATAACAAATTGGGTCATATTTACAGTAAATATGTTACTGCTTATAGACTTGTACATGTAAGGAAATGTAATAGATGACGAAGTCGTATTTGAATTCTGTATTTGTAAAGGTGCTAAAGTTGAAATATAATATTAATTACTACTTAAATTATTGATAAATGACTTGAGTGTCTGGTATATAGACAGACAGATTGACACTGACATTACTGTATGCAGAACTAATGGAATTCCAATATTCTTAAAGGCATGCATATATTTGTGACTCAGACATGTACCTGGCTATTAATGCTGCCATTAACTTTAAATCTTCTGAACACATCCATTGGTTTCCTTGTCAGTAGTTGAATGTGTTTTTGTACGAGACAACAGTGCCATATTGTTTAGTCTGTGATATACTGCTAGTGACGATAAGCATGAATGGCATTCCATGGAACTCTTGTGATGTTATTTACTTGTATGTTTAAGTAGTTGTTTTATTGCTCGTTGGGTAATTTCCTCCATTTCAAAGACTCATGTTTTATTGCAAATTTACATTCTGCAAAATTCTGTTGTGCGTAAGTCGCCAGTTTTTACTGTTTAGTGGTGAACAATATGTGATATATATTAATGATGCATTGTGATTTTGATTGGTTTTCAACAGCATATGATATTGCTAAGTTCAAACATACAAAAAGATAACTTTATTGGCCCTTCACACTTACAGAACTTATATTTATCCCTTCATGTTTCATTGAGGTCTTAAAATATGTGAATAAAACATTCTACATTGGACAGAATTTGCAAGAAAAATCACTGACATAAAAACATTTCATAAGTTTTTAACTTCATTTGTCTAGTCAATACTTGTAACTTCATATATTATGGATATATACATTGTACTAAAACTACATATTACAAGAATCTCAAACTACAGTTCACATCAATAAAGCCAAACATATTTCTAACATAAGTAAAAAGGCTGAAATAAGGTTGTATTATTTGTAATAAATGGTTGTGATAATCATAATTAACAATAATTTTGTGTTTTTAATTTTTCCTTTGTCTTTAATCATTTTATTAATGACAAATAGTTGTTTCACTAAACTGAACATGTATCTTCAGGTTTGCAGTTTTCATACAGTAACTCCCTAAAAACATTTTTTTTATTGGGAGTTGTGGGTAGGCAAAACAGGTTTACGTTTGGGAGACCAATTATTTCCCTGACATCGTCAAAATTAAAGTCTGGTATCTGGACATGTTTAAGTTCATGATGGCATTATTTGTCTTTGTTTATATTAGCCTAGTTAATTTTATATATTTTTAATGTTAGGTATTATATTTATAATGCTACATTGTATTTTATGTTTGCAACTAAATTATATTTGTTCATTTTTTAGCAGTATGTATTAACAATACATTAATTGGCTTCGATAGTCTATCTTCAAGTCTGTAATCAAATGTACCATAGTCAGTAGTTTAATTTTAATGTTTAGAAAGTGTACATTTCATTAAAAATTATCATTATTTTGGTAACTAAAGTTTAAAGTAGCATGTTTAATGTTCAGCCATTGTGAGAGCTTCCCATCATAAAACAGATTTATTTGGAATACTCACTTTTTCATTTGGCATGTCTTTGATTTCACTAGTCACCAATATTTTTTGACATGTTGCCTATGGACCTAGAGGGTAGAAATAGTATTTTTTTTATCTTCTTGATACCCAATTATTTGAGATGGTAAAGTGGTGTTTTTTTAATTACATCCAGGCATGTTTTTTGCGTTGGGATGGCACTTTACGGTGTACAGGCCATTGGAAGTGGATTCAATATGCCCCAAAATGTGTTTATGTATTCATGATTTCTTCATTTAGTTTATATGATCGTTGTAGCATCAAATGAAACAGTAGTTACATAAACAAATCAATACACGTTATCCCATTTCATCTCTCTCGCCCTGAAAACAAAGCTCAATAACCTCGTCATGGGGTGGGGAATGTTTCATGTGCAGATGATGGAACTTATTTGTTGTGCCACGGCCTCGAGTTTCCACTGCGATGCTCTTGTTCAGAATGTTTTCATTCATTTTTCAGTAAACACCTGAATTTTGTTTTAATATCAACTTTTAACAGCATCTCATTCTCATTTTCATACCATCTATATGCAAGTCTCGTCTTTATTGAACTTGACTGCTTTTAGAAATAAAGTATATGCTTAGACTGATCATTGAAACACACCAGTAAATGTTTCTCAAAATATGTGCAATAATGATATTTTTTGAATATGACCAGGACATTAAAAAGATGATACTAATAAAATGCCGAGATTGTGGTGCATATTTGATATTGAACATTATATGTATATCCATTTACTGTTGGTAAAAGGGAGATAACTCAAATGGCTGGAAACCTGTCCTGACATGTATACTCTACATATCCACATTAACAATACCTTTATTTCCATTTCTCTGCTTCATTGTAAAACAAACCACAATTATTTAGTGCTTTGTACATGTATTAAAAACAATTTCATACTTTTCCAGAATTTCATACTTGTGTAATAAAAATATTTCCATGACAATCATTAAATGTTTTCTTTTCAACTTTTTTGTTTGTATTTTTTCTCGTTTCATTGGCTTTTATATTTCAGTTTATTTATGTGCCAATATATTTTTTTGAACTTGCATGGACAGAAGTGCGAACATAAGATGTGCTTTCAGGTTTTTATTTTTGTCATTTGAAAGTATTTAAAGACCAATCTTTAACTGGGACGGTGGTGGGGACGATGTAGCCCAGTTGTAAGATGCTAGCCTGATGCATAGTCTGTTTAGGATCAATCCTGGTTGGTGGCCTTTTGAGCTAATTATCATTCCAGCCAGTGCATCACAACTGATATATCAAAGACTAGTATGTGCTATCCTGACATTAAAGATATTTTTGCTATAAATGGAAAAATGTGTCCCGGGGAGGGGTGTGTGTGTGTGTGTCTCCTCTCTAAATGTTTGACATCCAATGGCCAATGATTAATAAACCAATTAGCTCTAGTGGTGTCATTAAACAAAACAAACTTTTAATGGTGGTGGTTATTTTAGTTTTATGTATTTTGCCCTTGATGCATGTACACTGGTTCCACAGCCATATGGGTCTCTTTTTCTTTTTCACTAGCCATTAGGTGTGTGAATGTAGGTACATACATTTGTAGATACGTAATGTATGTACGTACATGTAGGTATGTATATGTAAGCTGTGGATCCAGAATGTGTCTATCATAAGTCTTATTTAATAAGACTTAGACTAACAGCTAAGACTTCTTTAATTTGAACATTACATAATAGTTTGTGAAGTTGGCTGATAACCATGGATATTGTTACACCTGATCCTAATTATAGGTGACAAGGAGTGGGACGTAGCTCGGTGGTAAAGCGTCTACTTGATGCATGGTCGGTTTGGGATCAATCCCCATCGATGGGCAATTTCTCGTTCCAGCCTGTGCACCACAACTGGTATATCAAAGGTTGTGGTATGTGCAGTCCTGTTTGTGAGATGGTATAAAAGATCCTTTGCTGCTAATGAAAAAATATAGCGGATTTCCTTTGATGACTTCGAGTCAGAACTACCAAATGTTTGATATCCAATAGCCGATGATTAATTCATCAATGTGCTCTAGTAGTGTTGTTAAACAAAACAAACTTCTTCTTCATAGATGGCAGCAACAGCTACATCTACTGAATAGTAGTACCCAGTACTCATAATAAGTATCAGTATCAAAGGATTTTTATATACACCCAGGCTAGCTCAGGCACTCACAACATTTCCCAAATTGCGAATTTTGAAAATAAATTGCAAATTTCTTTTAATTAAGCAAAACAGTTTGTTGAAGTGTTAATTGATATTTTGTTACAAAATAACTGGGTATCTATAACATTTGTAAGTTTAATATATAATCTGAGGAAATGTTTTACTGATCCAGAGATAGCCCTGAATATTTTGTTTAGTATTGTGTTGTGATTTGCTTTGCAGTTTTCAGAGATTGCTACACAATTTTAAAACATTAAACAGTGGTTGCAAATCAATTTTTAACCAACTAGAAATCACCAATCAAGATTTTGAAAATAAAATATTCCCTGTACATGTATTGTACTTTTTCACAGACAGGATAGTATCAGTACACACTAACCTTTAATAGACAGATGAAAGATGAAAAAAAAAAAAAGTTTTATTGAATGATGCATTCAACACATTTTATTTACAGTTATATGGCGTCAGACATATGGTTATGGAACACACATATTTTGAGAGGAAACCTGCTGTCGCCACTTCATGGGCTACTCATTCCGATTAGCAGCAAGAGATCTTTTATTTGCACTTCCAACAGGCAAGATAGCACAAACCATGGCCTTTGTTGAACCAGTTATGGATCACTGGTCGGTGCAAGTGGTTTACACCTACCAAATGATCCTTGCTGAACACTCACTCAGGATTTGGAGTCTGTATCTGGATCAAAAATCCCATGCCTCGACTGGGATCTGAACCCAGTACCTACCAGCCTGCAGACCAATGGCCTAACCATGATGCCACCGAGGTCGGTACTACTTGATGAAGGGGAGTGGACTGAGAGTCCCACCGGAGACGATTAACCTTATTACCCATCATGCCTCAGACAAGCACTCTACTTTTCAAAGTCTCACAAGTTATAAAGAAAAATCTGTGGATACTCATTCTTACTAGTGTATTTGTAAAGTTAAAAAAAACAAATTAAATCTCGTACCAAAAAACCCCAAACCCAACTGCAAAACACCTTAATATGATCAACCCACAAGTACACAGAAATTATTTTAGAACAACAGCCTGGTCTGAAAATGTACAACCTTAAAGATATTGAATTGATTTGACAGGTTTAAAACCACATCTCATAGTCTTAACAAAATGATGACTAGACGAATCTATAGTTCTTACCACAGTGAACAAAATTTTCTTACTCAGATAAACACTCTACATTTTAAACTTGTCACACCAGTTATAAAGAAAATCTGTGGATACTCAATCTTACTAGTATATTTGTAAAGTTGAAAAACAAATTAATAATACCACCCACCCCCACAAAACCTGCAACCTTAATATGATCAATCCACATGTGCACAGAAATTATTCTGAAACAACAGCCTGGTCTGAAAATGTACAACATTAAAGATATTGAATTGATTTGACTAGTTTAAAACCACATGTCATAGTCTTGACGATATGGTGACTAGATATATGGTTCATTCTCACAATACCTGCCAATTTCACATAGATACAACGCAAATAAAAAAAAATTCTGGAACCTTATATAAACTTCAGTTTCGACTGCCAATACTGTACTGACAACATTGCACTCAATTTTCAGATACTGAGGTCAGGTCAGGTCATAGGGTTTAACGTGCACAATCAGAGCTAGCTGTTGTAGCACACGCCTGTCGTGGGTGCAAGTGCTTGCGAAGCAAGGAAGCATCAGCAGTCCGACCGAAATCGGTAGCAGGTGGTAGTGGATGGTGGTGCTATGGAATTTTGAATGGAGCATTAATAAGCCAAAGAGAAAAAGGTGCGCAGTTTGATTTGAGGAAATTGTGGCGCGAATTCTGAACGGTCAATCTAAATTGTAAAAAAAGCATTCGAGCTAGTATAGGTTTTGATTTAGTATATCGTGAGTAGCTCGTTGATTAGACCTAGGTGTTGCTGTGGTGTCTCCCTAGGTTGCCCATAGGACAATCTCCTGAGGTCAAGCTCACTGTATTTATTGGCGGAGCGTGAGCGTGGTCCATACGAAGGAGAACGTAGTGAGAGCGCAGTGAGATCGTAGCAAAAGCGACTTGGTCGCAGCGAGATCACATAAAGCGTAGTGGGAGAGCAGTAAGTGAGTCAAGAGCGTACTGTGTTCTACCTGCCTAATACATTTCACACATTTCTGTCAGTTTTCCACGATCACTTTGTGCTTTTCATGAAAATTGCAACGCAGTGAGATCGCCGTGGGCTCACACTCCGGTGTGATGGGGGTATTACTGAGAGTCAGGTGATAGTTTTGTTCACTTTAACACCACCATGGGATATTTCAGTTATTTTGTTCCGGAGTTGCACACAATTTCAAACTTCATGTTATACAGTAAAAACATGTTCTAGAAATCATAATACTAACATCTTAATCATGCTATTATTATTATCTGAACTTCATAAATGGAATGATCATTTATACCCCGAAATAAAGTAAAATTCCTTAGTAGCTTAAAAAATGTCACGGTCAAAAATCACCTGACCGTGATTTGTTACAGGCGCATTTTTAGAATTTAGGCTGGCAAGAACGACAAAAAATCTGTGAAATGGCTCACGAATGCGACCTTTTTATGGACAGATGCAGAGAAGAATATAATGATTCTAAAAATTAAGTTTTTTGTGTATTATTTTTTACTCTTCCTTTGCATATAGTCTTGTACACGTAGTTAGCAGGTATTGTGAGAATGACCCATATCTATAGTTCTAACCACAGTGAACAACATTTTCTTACTAAAGTAGTTACTACAACATATTTATTTCTGAGCCAGTTGTTTTCTAAATTGCACACACACATTTTAATTTTTTTTTATTAATTTAGTTTTTGGGGGTGGGGGTTTCCAGTGATGTTGGCTTTCCCGATGGTTCGTCCTCTGTACGTTTCGTGCAGACAATTCGTCCACGTACAATTCATCTACCCACCTCAGACAATTCGTCTACTTGATTACAACATTTAGACCAATAAATCTAAAAGCGGGCAGCATAGCCCAGTGGTACAGTGCCCGCCTGATGCGCGGTCGGTCTAGGATCGATCCCCGTCAGCTAACCGCTGGGGTTTTTCTCGACATAACCATATGTCCGACGCCGATATAACCGTAATTATAATGTGTTGAGTGCGTCGTTACACAAAAAAAAATAAAAAAAAATAATAATAAAATAAATCTAAAATGATATTTCTTAGCGATTGATCAGTTATTTTCGTTTTGTAGTAAACTACTATGGTATATGAAACAAACTAAATTTTAGTGGCACTATTAACTTCTTATTATATGTCTGTGTCCATTATAATACTTTATTGATATGTTGTTATTCAAATTGCTCTTCAATTACACCTATAATTCTAACATATTAGTAGGCTAAACTAAACTAACTAAACTAAAATTTCGTCATTCATGTCAAAAATGCCATAACGTGATGCCATTCAAAGTAACCAACCAATAAACAACAATATTCCAGTCAAGTTCTAAATTTAACTATAAAAATTATAGTGGATGAATTGTCTGAGAATTTTATTTGGTTGTGGACGAATCATCTTGAGTTCAAAAATGGACAAATATTTAGTGGACAAATCATCTATTTATGTCGAATGATATGCTACAGGTAGGAGTTTTAGCCACATATGATACTGTTGTCGTCTTTAGGATTTGATTCGATAGTATACACCCTGTAATGTGTACAACATATGAAGGCTTTTTGATAAATAACATATTAAAGATACTTTTTTATTTTGATTGTCAGTTTCTGTATACACAAGGAGTTTGTTGTTGTCATTGTAGTCTAAACCACATTTTAACCTCCAAAAATTCTGTATAAAAATATTTATATTACGAAGTAAAGAAATAAAATTAAAAATGATCGACTGCTACAGACATTAACACAACCACAAATACACTGGACTACTCAATTTGATTAGCAGTAAGGGATCTTTTATATGCACTATCCCACAGATAGGATATCACATAGCATGGACCTTGACATACCAGTCGTGGTGCACTGACTGGAACGAGAAATATGATCAACCCACAAGTACACAGAAATTATTTTAAAACAACAGTCTGGTCTAAAAATGTACCGCATTAAAGATATTGAATTGATTTGACTGGTTTAAAACCACATCTCATAGCCTTAGAGAGGAAATCCGCTACATTTTTCCATTAGTAGAAAAGGATCTTTTATATACACCATCCCACACTGGCTAGAATGAGAAATAGTGTAATGGGCCCACTGATGGGGATTGATCCTAAACTGACCACACATCAAAGAAAAAAGAAGTTTGTTTTGTTTAACAATACCGCTAGAGCACATTGATTTATTAATTTTGGATGTGAAACATTTGGTAATTTTTTACATATACCGTAGTCTTTGAGAGAAAAAAAACCTGCTACATGTTTTCTAACTATAGCAAAGAATCGTTTATATGCACCATCCCACAGACAGAACAGCACATACCATGGCCTTTGATGTACCAGTTGTGGTACACTGGCTGGAATGAGAAATAATCCAATGGGTCTACAGATGGGGATCAATCCTAAACCAGGGCTCATACTTAAGAATTTGTCTCCCATGGCAATTTGACCAGCCTCAGTGGTGTCGTGGTTAGGCCATTGGTCTACAGGCTGGTAGGTACTGGATTCGGATCCCAGTCGAGGCATGGGATTTTTTTATCCAGATGTCGACTTCAAACCCTGAGCTCAATGGGTAGGTGTAAACCACTTGCACCGACCAGTGATCCATAACTGGTTCAACAAAGGCCATGGTTTGTGCTATCCTGCCTGTGGGAAGTGCAAACAAAACATAACTTGCTGCTAATTGGAAAGACTAACCCGTACGTGGTGACAGCGGGTTTCCTCTCAAAATCCTCTTTAAATTGCCATGGGTGAAATAGCCCACTGACAACAATTTCGATCCTGCCTATGGCAATTGTTTTAAAAAGTTACTTTTGCAGCAAATAAACATGACTCCAGGGTTATTTTGCTGAATGTAGACATATTTCAGTTGTACACATTTTATACACTGGCAGATGATGTACACCAGGTGTATACATTTTGCAAAAAAATGAATGAATGAATGAATGTTTAACGACACCCCAGCACAAAAAATACATCGGCTATTGGGTGTCAAACTATGGTAATAAATATAAAAATTCAAGATCTAGACAAAACACAGTGTAAAGGACTGTGTAAAAAATGCAAATACAAATATCACAGAATTTTACGCGACAGTGAGTTTTATTAAAAATTTCAATTTGTGTTGTATTGGCCATTCTCAAAGAGAATGTTACACCCCTGCACCACAATGAGGTTACAGCACACGCAGGGGATACATTTTGCAGTTGTTGACGGCACTTTTATGCTGTCAGTGATGCTCCTGATCTACGCCAATTTATATTTCAATGATGGTAATTGCCGTTGTTGCCGTTGGGGCGGGATGCAGTTCAGTGGTACAGCGATCGTTCAATGCGCGGTCGGTCTGGGATCGATCCCCATTGGTGGGCACATTGGGCTATTTCTCGTTCCAGCCAGTGCACCACAACTGGTATATTAAAGGATGTGGTATGTGCTATCCTGTCTCTGGGATAATGTATATAAAAGATCCCTTGCTGCTAATCGGAAATAGCCTATGAAGTGGCGATGGCGGGTTTCCTATCTCAATCTATGTGTGGTCCTTAACCATATGTCTGATCCCATATAACCGTAATTAAAAAAATGTGTAGAGTGTGTCGTTAAATAAAACATTTCTTTCTTGCTTTCGTTGCTGTTGATACATTTGAGTCCTGCTAAACTGACCATGCATTAAGCGAGTGCTTTACCACTGGGCTATGTCCTGTCTTTATCAGTAACAAAGACTGTTATCTACTTGCCAAAATACTCAACCCATTATATGTGTGGTCTTTATTCATGTCTGATATGATATATCAATTAATAAAAATGAGCATCCTTAAATAAAACATATTCCTTCCTAACTACAAACAACATGACAGCAACTCAGTCTTATAGTACTTTTTGGTGAGCATAAGCATTCGGTTCTTTAGCATATCAAGGTTTTTAAACAGACAGTTGTTATTGAAATGGCTACTTTTTTATTAGTATTTATATGCCATGTTTATGAATGGGTGTTCAATCTTGTTTTCTTTACTTGTTTTAACCTTATTTTTACGAACATTTCAGTGAATATGACAGACATTTCTTTATTTTCCACAAGCAAAAATCAACAACATCAGAAATCTTCAAATGTACATACTACTGCGCACAAACAACACAACCACCAAAACAGGACCCTCACTGAAACAGTTCCACAGACAATAATAATAATAATAAAAAAAATAAAATAAAAAAAAACATTATAAAAAATAAATAATTAAATTGCTTTACCACTGGGCTATGTCCTGTCTTTATCAGTAACAAAGACTGTTATTTACTTGCCAAAATACTCAGCCCATTATATGTGTGGTCTTTATTCATGTCTAGCGAGCAGTGTGGCCCAGTGGTACAGTGCCCGCCTGATGCGCGGTCGGTCTAGGATTGATCCCCGTCAGCTGACCACTGGGGTTTTTTCTCGACATAACCATATGTCCGACGCCGATATAACCGTAATTAAAATGTGTTGAGTGCGTCGTTAAACAAACCAACAAAAAAAAATAAAAAATTATTCATGTCTGATATGATATATCAATCAATAAAAATATGCTGTGAGCATCCTTAAAGGGACATTCATGAGTTTGCTACATTGTAAGATGTTTCCGACTAATAAAATATTTATACGATTAAACATACATGTTAAATATGTTTTCTTATTTAGAATATCAGTAGCTGCATATTCAATGTGTTTCTGGTCATCTTAATATTTGTAAGAAGCCCAAAATGGATTTCGTCTTCAATTAATTTCATATGTACCAAAAAATATATTTTAGGAAATAAAATGAAAGTTAACCCAGTAAAAAATATTAAAATGATCATAAACGCATTTACTATGCAGCCACTAATATTTTATGCAGGAAATATATTTGATATTTAATTACCATTGTTAAAAAGGCTCTGTTAGTCGATAACATCTTAAACATTGCTGCAAACTCAGGAATGTCCCTTTAAATGAAACATATGCCTTCCTAACCATAAACAACATGATAGCAACTCAGTCTTATAGTACATTTTAAATGATGGCACATTGTACTTGGATTTAGCGACTCAGTCTTATCATATCTTTATAGAATGTAAGACACTAAAAATATATCCATATACTATAGGTGAATCAGTTTGGGTGAGCATAAGCATTCGGTTCTTTAGCATATCAAGGTTTTTAAACAGACAGTTGTTATTCAAATGGCTACTTTTTAATTAGTATTTATATGCCATGTTTATGAGAGGGTGTTCAATCTTGCTTTCTTTACTTGTTTTAACCTTATTTTTATGAACATTTCTGTGAATATGACAGACATTTCTTTATTTTCCACAAGCAAAAGTCAACAACATCAGAAATCTTCAAATGTACATACTGCTGCGCACAAACAACACAACCACCAAAACAGAACCCTCACTGAAACAGGTCCACAGACAATAATAATAATAATAATAAAAAATAATAATAATAAATAAATATAAATAAATAATAATACATAATAAAGAAATAAAACAATATTAACAAATACAGCTTGGTCACTATACCAAGATCTAAAAAAAATTATTAAAATATTAATACAAAAATGAGGCTCAAGCACACTGCCCTTTGAGAATGGTTTATGGGTTAGCCCAGTGGTACAGTGCCTGCCTGATATGCGGTCGGTCTAGGATCGATCCCCGTCAGCTAACCAC
>JAECMU010164409.1:0-11261 GCA_016106625.1 Dracogyra subfuscus
ACACACACACACACACACACACACACACAAGAAGTCAGTCAAAACACAAAACAAAACCCACACAAAAAACCCAAACAAAAACAAAATAGTATCAAACAAACAAACAAAATAAAACCAATGGCGGTTTGCGTTTCGTCGCAGGCGACGTGATTCACTGGTCCTCGGCTCCCGTTTTGAAAGTTTTGGTGTATTTTTAATCGTTAAGCCATCGGACACAATGCTGGTAGGTAAAGGGTTTCAACGACTCGGTGGGTAGGTGTAGAACCACTGCACCATCTTCTCTCTCACTAACCACTAGCAACAAACAACTAACCCTCTGTCCTGGACATACAACCCAGATAGATGTGATGTGTGCCCAGGACAGCGTACTTGAACCTTAATTGGATGTAAGCCGACAATATGTTACAATAAACACAACTGATTTTACGGGTTACGGTTACGGGTACTAACGTGCCTATATACAAAAGAGAGCGGGCAGCATGGCCCAGTGGTAGAGTGCCCGCCTGATGCGCGGTCGGTCTAGGATCGATCCCCGTCAGCTGACCACTGGGTTTTTTTCTCGACATAACCATATGTCCGACGCCGATATAACCGTAATTAAAATGTGTTGAGTGCGTCGTTAAACAAACCAAAAAAAAAATTAAAAAAAAATATATATATATATACAAAAGAGGTTCAGGCACGTCTACCCCAAGCCCAAGCCTTAATTAGTTTAAGAATAAAGTACACTCATTTTGAAATTATCCACATTATTGCTTGAACTTCATATCGATTAAACACCAATAGTAAGATTAGTAGTGTGGGGGAGATGAGAATTAATTCAATCACTTTAAAAGTATGTTCGTGCTTACTGTACATTAAATTAAGAATCATAGACACTTTTCTGGGTTATAGTGTGAGAGCCAAGTGAGATTTAATTGTTCCGAGAGTTCCAAAATGTTTGATGTGCTTGAGGTGTAGAGGAACCCGAACTGTCCACATAAACTCAATTCTTAAGTAAATCTAGTGCGGGAGTAAATAGGGACGCTACTGAAATTACCCCCAAAATGGCATTTAAACATTGTTAAAGTTCCATCCATAATTCCTTTGCTATTTGATAGGGAACATCTCACTGAGCCCATATCCACTACTTAAGAACATTTATGTAGCGGGAAAGACTACTTTAGAAAGACTCTAATTAGTGCTAATTAGGGATTTAATTGTTCGGAAAGTTCCATCCTTGGAACCAAATGTAAATTGTAAAGTATGCTCACCCGATTCTGAATTACCTATTTAAGAAAAAAAAATTATATTGCGGGAAAGTACACTTACGAAGGGGTCAAATGCTAATTAGGGATTTAATTGTTGTGAAAGTTCCATCCAAAATTCCTTTGCTATTTGGTAGAGGACATCTCACTAGCCCAAATCCACTACTTAATATTTTGTTTAGCCGGAAAGACTAATTGTTCTGAAATATCCATCCTTGGAACCAAATGTAAACCGTAGAGTATGCTCCCAAACAACGCCCCAGTGAAGAGAAACAGTCTCACAGATATCTCAAAACCAGAAATATCAAGGCCAATTCAGAAAGGCAAAAGAAGGACTTGCAAGTGTAACAATTGTCGCTTGAGCCGTACCGGGAACAGTCACGGATGGGTAGTTTTCATAAGACCATTGACCATGCATGGATGATGTGCCATGCTATGCAGTTAAAAATGTTTCAATGTAGGTTGGGTTCAGTACCTTGTTGCATACTGATGCTGATCAAGTTGTACTGCAAACAACGAATTTCAACCTGCCTATTACCAGTCTTGATGTCATAGAGTAGATTCTCGTTACCACTCAAAAATGTGCCAAAGAACATTATGCTGTTGTAACATATGACCTAAACGCCGCTAACCAAGCCATGCAGATGCCTCAAGATATGATAATGTTTTCATTATGCCTGGATCATTCCATATTGAGATGGTCTTTTTAATGCAATGGGAAAGATAATTAAAGAATCTGGTGGACCGAAAATGCCAACGTATTCAGATGTCCTGGCCCCAGGATCCCCAAACGGTTTTCTAAGTGGGAAACACTTCAATAGATGCAAGCGCCTACACCCTATACTTGTCCTGGTCTTTGAAATACTTACTTTCCAGTCTGTCATGGAGGCATGTCAGGAAAACATTGACTTTTCCATCAATGAACTTGTTTCAGTCCTGAACAGACTACAAGAGAAGACAGATGCAAATGCCAAAGTCAAGTCATCTGATGTGTTTGTCAGTTTCATTCTAAAGTACATGTCCTACATAGAAGAAACACGCACCTGAGCACATGGACAACAGCCCATTTGTGGATGATGTATGTCGATTACGTACATGATTATCACAACCTAGAGCGAGCCATTCGATCAAATTATGTTGACCGTTTTGCATACGCTCTCACTCCAGTCATCAATGTGTTCTTTGCAACCAACCACACCAATTACTCCAGATGGCTATCGAAGTTCCAAATGGACCTGCTGATAATAGGCAATACCCACCCTGGTTTGCGTGGTATCTTAGAAGAAAGAGTTTTCTCTGTTCGTAACACAAGTAAATCATTTAGTAGAGCACTGGTGGACCTCGTACTTGAGCAAACTGTGAATGCCGATGTTGCATCCAGGTGCACAAGTATTTCGGCTGCAACAAACAACTACAGCTCCTGCTTGCTTTGGATGGTCACAAAGTCAACTGCAGCTGCTGTCGTATCAATGACTCAAGAAATGACCTGAATAACTGGTGGTGATGACTGAACAGTAGATTTGATCCCATACAGAATAAAGAGAGATACCATCGATGTTGAGAGACCCTTAGTTGAGATCAAGAATTCTTGTGATCCTTTCAGTAAAACAACATCTGAGAAACTCAGCCTGCTTTGACAATCCAATCAACTTCAAAACATTGGAGACATTGTAAGGCGAACAAGTTGCTGAATCTGTAGCAACACGTGACCTAATGGGGAGACTGGTGATTGTAACTACAAAAAGTATGTATTGACCTACCCCTTGACACCAATGCCATTTTGTATGTGTAGCCCAGATGGTATGATGACAAACAGAGAAGTGTAACTTTTTCAAGATGTTAGAAAAGAAGGGCCCATAATCAACACCACCAAAAACTGTGGATGTCTGCATCGTCGACGGTCAGTTCATCTTGCATACACTTCCATCCCACATGCCAGACAACTGTGGTGGGTTAGCAGCCAGCATCTTGAGGCAAGCAACATATCTGTCCAGCAAGCAAGTAAATATAATATTTGATGCATATCATCATCCTTCCATTAAGGATAGTGAACGCACACGAAGGGGCATTGAAGAAAAGAAAATATTGGAGACAGATATGTGTACATTGCCTTTTTTGTATGGTCATGTTACCGGTTATATGTGAATAACGGGAAGGTTGTAAAGGAGCCAGTCGATGAACCTGCTGGGAACCATGCAGAGCTGGATACTAGGATCTTTGCTCCCTTTAAGGTCATTAGCAGTACGAATATCAAGGATATCGTCACCAGAGCTTCTGATACTAACATAGCTGTCATCATGCTTTACCACTCCAATACGTTTGCTGCCAATGTATGTATGAATGAGGGGACAGCCTCATAGAATAGCAGACGATATATCAACTTAACAGCCATAAATGCAGCTCTGGGTCAATCTCTATCTGACGCCTTGCATTCACTGGCTGCGGTTACACCTCTGCCTTTGTCCAAAAGGAAAAGGTTCATCCCTTCGCTATGCGATTAAAAAATGTCAAAAGAGAAATAAGACAAATTCTTCACTTCAAAGATGTACGGAGCAACAACGTCCAGCAAATGTCCATTGTATCAGCATTGTTACAAAGTCTTCGAAAAAGGGTATGACCCATAAGAATCTGCCAAAGGTCCACTTGAAAAGCTGAAGGGCATTGCTGCTTGCACAATACCTCTGTGTGAAGCTGAACTGGGTGAACACATCCACGGAGAGTCCTTTGTGGCCAGAATATGGGCCAGTGCTGACCAGAAAGACAAAAAACAGCACCCAAGGGTCTCCAATGGATGAATGTTAGATGACAATGGTTTATACGAAATCATTTGGTTCAAAGGCTCACAGCTACCTACAACGTTGATTCCAGATGAAGACGAGTGTGTCTAAAATGATGACAGTGAGAAAGAAAGGGCAAGTTCGTCCTCTGAGGAATCCGATAAATTTAGCTGATGGTGGCTTAGGGCACACTGGTTTTATACGGAATTTGACTTTTATAATTTGAGTTTGAATTTGTATTGTGTACCTTTTGTAATTAGATTGTACTCATGGCATATATATTATACCATTGTTGCTGGGTTTTTTTTTTTTTTTTTTTTTTTTTTTTTTTTTTTTTTTTTGGACAGAGGTCATAATAATGTGCTGACCAAGTTCATGACATAACTGTACTGAATAACATTCATACGGCGTCGCAAGCATTAGGATTTTAATTACACATTTCAGTTAACAGTATTCACTGTAGCAACCGGCCTCGGTGGCGTCGTGGTTAGGCCATCGGTCTACAGGCTAGTGGGTACTGGGTTCGGATCCCAGTCGAGGCATGAGATTTGTAATTCAGATACCGACTCCAAACCCTTAGTGAGGGCTCCGCAAGGTTCAATGGGTAGGTGTAAACCACTTGCACCGACCAGTGATCCATAACTGGTTCAACAAAGGCCATGGTTTGTGCTATCCTGCCTGTGGGAAGCGCAAATAAAAGATCCCTTGCTGCCAATCGGAAAGAGTAGCCCATTTAGTGGCGACAGCGGGTTTCCTCTTAAAAAACTGTGTGGTCCTTAACCATATGTATGACGCCATATAACCGTAAATAAAATGTGTTGAGTGCGTCGTTAAATAAAACATTTCTTTCTTTCTTTTCTTTCATTGTAGCAGTAAAACATGGCTCCTGCCTAGGAATTATTTTTAAAGGATATTCCTCATATAGACAATTTATTGAATATATGTTTTTGATTGGACCAATTCTGTTGTATTGCCCCATTAGACTGAAAATGCACTTGATAAAGGTTTCTGGTCAAACCCAATAACACACACACACACACACACACACACACACACACACACACACACACACGCACACACTTAATCTGTGTTAACCTATTTGAAACCAAATATATGAACATGTTCTTCAGTAAGAGCCTAAAGGCTCAATTCGTTTGCAATCACAAGTTCACCATTTACTCATAACAAGGAACCATTCAAATATTACGTAACTCTCGGGGTGGTGGGGGATATAGGTCCAATACCGTTTTCTTAAACAGTGGTTTTAGAATCCGTGAGTCCAAATTGCACAGGAATTTTGGATGAAACTTTCATAACAATTAAATCCCTAAGTAGCACTATTTAGCATTTGACCTCTTCTTAAGGGCACTTTCTCGCAAATGTTTTTTTTCTTCTTAATGTTGTAATTCTGAATCGGGTGAGCATACTCAACAGTTTACATTTGGTTCCAATGATGGAACTTTCAAAAGAATTAATTCCCTAATTAGCACTAATTAGAGTCTTTCTTAAGTAGTCTTTCCCGCAATGTTTTCTTCGTAAGTAGTGGATTTAGGCTCATTGATATGTCCTATCAAACAGCAAAGGCATTTTGGATGGATCTTTCACAATATTTGAATCCCATTTTGGGGTTAATTTTAGTAGCGCCCCCTGCTTAGTCCCGCATAAGTATTACTTACGAATTGGGTTTCTGTGGACATTTGAGTTCCCTCTGCACCTGAACCACCTCAAACCTTTTGAAACTCTCTGAACAACTGAATGTCACTTGGCTCCCACACTTATTATCTGTTTAGGACAAAAACAAATGAACTTTCATCAGTTGTTGAATATTACTACAATCCAAGTTAATTATAATGAAAAACGTGTGTTTGTTTTGTTTAACGACATCACTAGAGCCCGTCGATTCATTAATCATCGGCTACTGGATGTTAAACATTTGCACTCAAATAATTAATATTCCAAGAGAATCGTTAATCTCTATGAAGCTGTTGTATTCGGCTAATACTAATAATTCGTTTAGCTAAGCATATTGCTTGTTTTAAAATCTTCAAAAGAAATTTCTTTATAACAAAATCATTCATGAGACTTTGTTGTTGCTAATTCTTGTTGTTCTGTTTGGGGATAAATGTTTTCCCCATAAGAATGAAGATATTAAAAAAGAAAAAGAAAAGAAGAAAAGAAAAAGAAAGAAAAGAAAAAGAAAGAAAAGAAAAACAGTTTTAAAAATATATATATTTCAGTTGTAGTTAATTGCATGTTAATTGTGTATATTCTTCCATAGCAAACATTCCTCTGTATAATAAACTTCATAAATTGGGGACAGTAGCGTAATTGAGTCTTTATTTTTGGTGGGCCAAAGTGGGGCAAGACCTTCGTCGGGGGAGGGGGGGGGGAGGCAACGGTGTATTTATTGTGTACAATCAAATGTCAAATGGGGGGGGGGGGCAATGGGGGACATGTTGTGAAGGGGGGCCCCAGCCCTCCCCCTCCCCGCCCCTAGTTACGCCACTGATTGGGGAGGGATTTATATGCAACATTATTTTCCCTGTGCAAGTAATGGTATTTATTGGTCGGCTATTTTCGCGCTGCATGAATAACAGACTGCGTCAGACATATCGATTATCAAACATCCAGTGAAGAGAGAGGTAAAATAATGTGTAGTTCCTATTTCTGTATTGATCCACAAAACAAGTAACACCTGCACAAAACTATTTGGTGTCTTTTTGGCCGTTAAATATGAGATAAATGTCAAGAGGTTTAAGGTACACATTCAGAGTAAGTATTTAAAGCGCACTGGACACAGATGTTTGTTTTGTTTAACAACACCACTAGAGCACATTGGCTAATTAATCATCGGTAATGGGATGTGAAACATGTGGTAATTATGACTCAACAGAGGAAACTCGCTACATTTTTCTTAATACATTAAGGGATCTTTTATATGCACTTTCCTAGAGACAGGAGAACACATACCACGGCGTTTGTCCAGTTGTGGTCACTGGCTGGAAAGAGGAAAAAACTCAATCAGTGGCATGGATTCACCGAGGTAGTTCGATCCTGCAACATAAGCACCTCGGGCGAGCACTCAAATAACTAAGCTAAGTCCCCCACCCCACTCCGCTAGTACGCCTTTCTTTTCATTTTCTTTATTTCTTTGAGCGAATGGTTGTGGGAAAACCCTAAAATAAGAAAAACACCAACACTAGGCGCCCACACACAAATAACTGAAATCTCAAACAACAGCAAATAAATAAACAAATATATACATGTAACTAACAAAACAAATCAAAAACAAAAATAAACGCACCAATATTTACGAAAAAAAAAACACTAACAAAAACCCGTCATTATAAAGATACCAAATGGCTGCGAACAGATGGGGGAGGGACGTAGCTTAGTGTTAGTGCAATGTGATTATATTTAACCGACGAAGAAATAAGCTTGGAAGAGGACTTCTGATAGAATCGTTTCGATTCCACTCTAAAATTAATGTGAAATTATTTTACGATATGTTAATCTTGTTCTCGGATTTTCAATATACTTACCTATGATATTTATGTCATGTACAGATTTAAGTTTAAATTTTTAATTACGTATTGATGCTGATCATTCATTCGTGTGTTTACCATCATGTGACACACAGCAGCCAATGCATTTTAGTTGTGTGTTGGGGAGTCGCTGAATACTCCTTAATTCATTCGTGAACGCCTTTGAAGGGGGATTTGAATTAGAATTCATTATTTACTACCTCGCTTAAAACATGTTGCAGACAATTCAGAACTGGGTAGATAGCGACAGGACTAGTCATCGGGGATGAACACGTATCTATTGCTTAACCGCATTTTACATCTGATGAATATATGGTGTCATGTAAAACTGTGTCACAAAAAGACACACATACTGATGGAATGTCAAACCCTGCAAGTTACTTTGTTTCTGTATGTTAACTGAAAAGTTTTATGGTATATGATACATTGTTTTGTTCTCTGTCTATCTGTCTCTGTCTCTGTCTGTCTGTATGTCTGTCTCTCTCTCTGTCTGTCTCTCTCTCTCTCTCTCTCTCTCTCTCTCTCTCTCTCTCTCTCTCTCTCTCTCTCTCTCTCTCTGTGTGTGTGTGTGTGTGTGTGTGTGTGTGTGTGTGTGTGTGTGTGTGTGTGTGTGTGTTTGTACAGTTATTTAAACTGTTTTTATTTAAATCTTGAACTTTTTTATTGATGTTGATCGTCACCTTATTTGATTGCATTAACATAGTTTGACACCCAATAGCCGATGCATGTTTCGTGCTTGGGTGTCGTTAAACATTCATTGATTGTATTCATTCATTCATTCATTCATTCATTCTCTCTCTCTCTCTCTCTCTCTCTCTCTCTCTCTCTCTCTCTCTCTCTCTCTCTCTCTCTCTCTCTCTCTCTCTCTCGACCATTGGTAAAACGTCAATGAGTTATTAAATAGTCGTAGTCTGAAACGTGGACAACATTCAAGATCAAAATTCAAGATCAGCCAGACCATCAAATATGTGTTCTCCGAAGTCTGTTATTTTAGTTTGATGAATATCTAACGTAGTAAGGGACGTCTGGTTTTCAAAGGTCCGATCTTCAATGAACCGTAATTCTGAGAATGAAAAGTTCAGAAAGTTGATTTTTGTAAGCTCAGAAAATAAGTGCGGTGTGAGTATGTGGGGATTTTTATAGAGGTTGGAGTACTGTGACATTTCCAAATGTTTTCTTAATCTGACATCCATATTTCAGTTATATGGCTTTAACACTTGCAAGTATAACTCCATTTAAAACATCATAAACGAATGGGTTTATTTTTTCA
This sequence comes from Dracogyra subfuscus, assembly GCA_016106625.1. Taxonomy (NCBI): domain Eukaryota; kingdom Metazoa; phylum Mollusca; class Gastropoda; order Neomphalida; family Peltospiridae; genus Dracogyra; species Dracogyra subfuscus. The sequence continues at coordinate 8,840 of JAECMU010164409.1, forward strand.
ATTCTTTTTTATTTTATTTTTTTTAAGTAATACGTAAAATGTGTCTCTAGCAATTTCCGATATATTCAGCCTCGGTTCATTTCAAAAACACATTTTACTATTTAATTATTATAACATTCAAATGTTTGTGTCAATCTTGGCAAAACAAATGTGTAACTGGTTAATCTTAGTGTTGTTTGTTGGCGGTTATTTGTGTTTTCTGTATGTTTATTTTATCGAGATTTTTATTGACATGACAATATCTTACGAGCTTAACCTACCCATCTCATTTGTATTGTTACTTGTTTCCGTTTTACATATGAAACCTTTGTCAATAGCATCGCCACATCCAACGTCCTTCCACCATGAGAGATCAGAAGTCTTTGTCCAAGCCACACACATCCCCGTCTCAGTACCGTATGGTTACCATAACCGTGGATGTGATTTCCTGGCAAAAAGTATATGTTATTGTTTTCTTAATACCAGTGTACCTAAAGAAAGTAAACTACCTGTTTTCTGGGATGACACGCATGATATGGACATTTATCCTGAGAGATGCGCAGAAGCTAAACAGTGGCCAAACCAGTTGTAGGCTACTTATCCGAGTGCTTTGTTGTGATGTAGAGCTCTTGATGTCTATGTACCAAGGCCAAATGAAAACGCTCTTGATTATGAAGCTTTGAAAGAAGCATTGCAGAAGCGGTTTGATTTGACAGAAGAAGGTTTTAGAATTAAATATTGAGCCCCCTAAAAAACCCACCCCAAAAAACAACAAATGGTACTGGCATTGCCGATGCTGGGAATGCATATGAGAATTGTTTTTATTGTTAGAGTTATGCTGTTAGTAATCGAAATATATTTCTAAGCACTAAATTGTTTTAATAACAATAATATGCACAAAATAGTGTATCTCTTAATTCCGAACGACATATACAAACGATAATGTGGCCCTGAAATGTGTTTCAACTTAGTGTTTTAGTCTATATCGTTGCGCCCAGTGATTTCAAATAATTGATTACGTATGTATGTATGGTTGATATAATCGCTATTGATGGTTTTAATGGCAAAACAGGTACTGGCTGTGATTACATTATTTACAACTGATTACCAGAATTATTGTACACTATACTATTCAATGCCTGCAACTATTTATATATGTACCTGGTATTAAACCAATAGCACGGCAAAATGAAGGCAATACAGAAATACAAACGGCCAATGTGAATGTCGCCTTCTATTGTTATAATACTGTTTATCAAAAATTCCTCTTCTGTTGCATCACTGATGGATACAAGATGGCTGCTCTGTTAAGAACATTTGCTTCTTGCATTCATCCAGTGAATTCCACTGTAGCCCTAAACATTGATCAATGTCACCCCTTCCTCAGCTGTATACAGTCTGTAGCAGTGGACCGTGTAGTAGATCCACATTGAATCACAGACAAAAACAACTGTAGTAAAATACATATAATCTTTCTGACACATAGAGAACAACTAGTTAATGACGCTTGATATCGGCTTTATTCTGTGAAGGTAAGAAAGGGGAATATCGCTCGGCAAGCCTCACGAAATTTTCCATTCGTCCTGAACCAGTATATAAAACATGTTTGCATTCACAAAAGAAATGTAACTATTAGTATATTTAAAATACAAATATACCTTTACCCCCCAAAAAAAAATAAAAATAAAATAAAATAAAACACACACCAAAAAACAACAACAACACCACACACATATAAAAGGATTTTATTTTTCAACCTAACCTAAACTGACAATTAAAGGGCTACTTGCCTGTCAATAAATAAATCCTAGTAATAGTTTCGCTAATTGTGGTAAAATATAGTCTACAACAAAAGAAACACGATAATAAAACGAACACAAAATCTCATCAATACATTTAGTTTAGTGATAAAAAGGTTTGTTTGGTTTAACGAAACAACTAAAGCACACTGATTTATTGACCATCGGCTATCGGATTTCAAACATCGGATGTCAAACATAGGGGCATTTGAGGGGAAAACCGCCACATTTTTTCTATGTATATGCACCATCCCATAGACAGGATAGCGCATACCATGGCCTTTGATATACCATCCGTGGTGCACTGGCTGAAACGAGAAATAGCCCAACTGACCCACCGACTGGGATCGATCTCAAACCGACAGCGCATCAAGCAAACGCTTTATCACTAGGCTACATCTTCCCTCTTTGCTTAGTGAAATATCGCTCACTGAAATTAGTTGACAATTCTACCAACTTCCCTTTTTTATATAAATAAAGATGATACAAAGATATGCAGCATCCCAGAGATAGGATAGCACATACCACGACCTTTGATATAGCAGTCCTGGTGTATTAGTTGGTACGAGAAGTTCAGTATAATTTATCACGCGTATGTATTTCGCAATTTACTATAACAAAACAAATTTATATTAAAGTGCATA
>JAECMU010164434.1:5126-15656 GCA_016106625.1 Dracogyra subfuscus
TAGCCCAGAGTTAAATTTAGTTTTTTTGTTATGTTTTATTTTAGGATGCACTCAACACATGTTATTTACAGTTATATGGCATCGGACATATGGTTAAGGACCACACAGATATTGAAGGAGGAGACACGCTGTCGCCAACTCATGAGCTACTCTTTTTGATTAGCAGCAAGGGACTTTTTATATGCACCATCCCATAGCCAGGATAGCACATACCACAGCCACTGATATACCAGTCATGTTGCATTGGCTGGACCCAGTGTTAAAGTGCTCGCCTAATGGTTGCATTATACCAAAGAAAAGAGTTCTGAGTCAGAGTTCGACGTGCACCGTCAAATATTTACGGAGTAAAAGCAGCTGTGGGTGTGATTGGTAGTAATATGTGACATTGATTATTTGTGCAAATACTATTATCCATTGACAATAAATAATAACACTTTTATTTGTTATACAGTTGGTATGCAGTATATACCAGAGGTTGAAACTAATGTGAGGTACCTCCAAAAATGGAACTGCAATTTTCAGCAAAAATGACGTTGGCTATTAAAAACATAAATTAAATCTCTTAAATGATATGTGACCACCCATTTTCTTGCAGATAGATTAGATGTGAGGTGCCACACTTTCTATTGTTGTACATCCTGGGTGTGTTAAAACACTGCTTATATCAGTTTTATTAGCAAACGTTAACATTATCGGCAATAGGAATTGATTTGGTCCATTAGAACCTAATGTGCAGTTGGACTGGCATCAATCCCTGTCAATGCACCCATTGGGCTATTTTTCATTCCAGCCAGTGCAAAATGACTGATATATCAAAGGCCATGGTATGTGCTATCCTGTTTGTGGGATGGTGCATGAAACAGATTCCTTGCTACTAATAGAAAAATGTAGTAGGTTAATTCCTCTCTTAATGTTTGACATCAATAGCCTATGTGCTCTAGTGGTGTCATCAAACAAAACAAACTTTAATTTTAACTCTTAAGAATTGCATCAAGTCTCAATTGTTATGTTCTATCAAGGCAGTTGATGATAAATCTGACACCGATAGTGAAATAACCTAGATGCTCATAAAAGCTGTATTGTTGTAATAAGATATGTTAAATGTTGTGGAGGTGACATCAAGGTCTTAAAGGGGTCAATACTTCATACACCTGTAAGACTGGGAGTTGTTTTCAATGTACACTGAAAATGACAGGTTGTGAAAATTACATCTGGTAGCTGTAGGTAAAGCATCCTATTATCTTGAAACTGGATACACCTACCTTCACTGTATGTTGGTAAACAAGTAATATCTTATTTTTAAAGCCACAATACATGTAGCTGGTTCACGTTTTGTATTCTTGAACATTCTTCTCAGAAATACAGACACATTTATGTCAATAATGTCTTCTATACAACAGAATACAGGTATGCATGATAAATGGCTTCAGAATCAATACATTTTGAAAACATTTTCATTTCGCGATCAAATATTTGTTTTCATTGAAAAAATTTTATTGAATTATCCAAGATTATTTTTGTAGACAACACAGAACCAGTAATCTCCAGACAATACAATACAATGTCGAATATGAGAACTGCATTTTCCAATAAACCAATATAGATTATGAGAACTGCCTTTTCCAATAAACCAATATAGATTTTGACATCTGTATTGTTCAGCAAACCAGTATAGATTATGACAATTGTATTTTTCAATAGCAGACCAATACCACAAAACCATGTTATTCTTTAAGGTTTAAAGTCTGTTTTAGTTAACAACACCACTAGAAAAAATGGATTTATTAATTGGCTACTGGGTGTGAAACATTATGTAATTCTGACATACATGTATATGTAGTCTTAAAAAGGAAATCTGCAAGGGATCTTTTATATGCACCTTCCCAAACATGATAGCACATACCATGGTCTTTGACATACCAGTGGTGGTACATGGGCTGAAAGAAGAAATAGCCCAATGGGTCCAATGATAAGGATCGATCTCAGACACCACTGGAGCACATTGTTTTATTAATCATCAGCTACTGGATGTCAAACATGTACCGGTAGTCATGGGCTACTCTTTTCAGTTAGCAGCAATGGATCTTTTATATTTACTTTTCCACAGACAAGAAAGCACATACCACATGGCTTTTGATATACATGGGGTACTACTGGGACAGGGAAAAAATACAAATCATTGAATGAGGTCCACTGAGGGGATTCAATCCAACAATGCCAGCACATCAAGCAAGTAAGTGCTGTACCAACTGAGCTGGATTGATCCAGCCCCAAATGTGCATGGGTTTGGTTAACAAACATTACTCTCTTTTTTGTTCTTCTTCTTCTTATTTAAAAAAAAAAAAAAAATTCACCATCGGTGGACCCATTGGGCTCTTTCTAGTTCCAGCCAGTGCACCACAACTGAAATATCAAAGGCTGTGGTATGTACTACCCTATCTGTGGGATAGTGCATATAAAAGATCCCTTGCTGTTAATCGAAAAAAAGTGTAGCCCATGAAGTGACAACAGGTTTCCTCTCTGAATATCTATGTGGTCCTTAATTATATGTCTAATGCCATATATATAACCATAAATAAAATGTGTGGAGTGCGTCATTAAATAAAACTTTTCTTTCTTTCTTTTTTGTAATGAATTAAATTCTTCAGTACAATGAAAAACCATGCTACAGCATTTTCTTGCATTTGGGCAACTTTTGAGCAAAGGGCATTATCGATCCCTCGGTGCTTTGTCAAAACATATTGATCTTTTAAAAGCAGGAGCTTGGTTCTGTTAACGGCAAGTTGCCGTTTTACAATCTGTGTATATTAATTGTTTGGGAAAAAATCCATTTGCCATCAATACTCCATCTCTGGTGTCCATGAATGTCTGCCGGAAATGTATAAATCTATATGAATCAATCTGTTGTCGTGGTACATCTTCTCTGGCTTCTGGAATATCATTGATGGAATGAATGAAACACTTCAATCCACTTTGCAAACGTTTGTTTCACAACTAATTATTAATAAACACCTCAATTCACTTTGTAAATGTTTGTTTTATAGCTAAACAAAATTACCTAAATGATAACAAATACTTCAATCCACTTTATAAAAATTTGTTTCAAAGCTAAACAAAATCCCCATAAATAATAACACTTCAATTCACTTGCAAAAGTTTGTTTCTCAGTTTAAAAATCCCCACCTAAATGACAACAAACACTTCAATCCACATTACAAAAGTTTGTTTAAAAATAATAAAAAATTGATAATAAACACTTCAATCCACTTTACAACTTTGTTTCAGAACTAAACAACCCCACCCTAAATGAATAACCCACACTTCAAACAACTTTATAAAAGTTTGTTTCACAGCTTAAAAAACATACCTAAATGATAACATTTCAATCCACTTTGCAAAAGCATTTCTCACAGCTAAAACAAAACCCAAACTAAATTATAACAAACACTTCAATTCACTTTTCAAATGATAAATGACACTTCAATCAACTTTACAAACGTTTGTTTCACAGATGAAAAAAACCCACCCCAAAATTATAAACCCATCTCAAAATAACTATGTATACCGAATATTGAGTCAAAAAATGTTCTCTTAAGCATATTATTTTAAATACATCCATGATGACAACTTCAAATGACCTGGGGAAATAGTTGTTCCTTTGTAAAATCTCTGTAGGTGAAAACTCACTACATACATGTATTGAGCTCTATACTCAAACCCATACATCAACATGTATTGAACTCTACCATACATCAACATGTATTGAACTCTACCATACATCAACATGTATTGAGTTCTATACTCAGGCCCATACATCAACATGTATTGAACTCTACCATACATCAACATGTATTGAACTCTACAATACCCGGTACATCAACATGTATTGAGCTCTATACTCAGGTCCATACATCAACATGTATCGAGCTCTATACTCAGACTCATACATCAACATGTATTGAGCTCTATACTCAGGTCCATACATCAACATGTATTGAGCTCTATACTCAGGTCCATACATCAACATGTATTGAGCTCTATACTCAGGTCCATACATCAACATGTATTGAGCTCTATACTCAGACTCATACATCATCATGTATTGAGCTTTATACTCAGGTCCATACATCAACATGTATTGAGCTCTATACTCAGGTCCATACATCAACATGTATTGAGCTCTATACTCAGGTCCATACATCAACATGTATTGAGCTTTATACTCAGGTCCATACATCAACATATATTGAGCTCTATACTCAGACCCATACATCAACATGCATTGAGCTCTATACTCAGACTCATACATCAAAAGGTTTTCATTACTGTATACTTATATATACTTATTACATGCTTCTTAAAACAACAATCAAAATACCTCAGAATGATTCTTAAATTAACAAGACATCCTGGGAATTAAATGACTTGCCTACGACAGTGTGATTTGGTTTAAGCCAATCAGCTTATGAAAATTACTATACCAAAAATATTATCATTATGATGTACATTTTTTTAATCCATATTTTTAAGAGAAGAAAAAAAGAAGGGAATTTGTATGTGCATGTAATTTAATTCATAATTTTGTTTTTATTTTTTATTTGTAAATTATTTTTAATAATGCACTGAGATGAAAATATGCTTGGTAGTTTTATATCCATTATGTGGTTACTATGGTTAAGTCATGATGGAAAACAAAAAAAAACACCCACTGTGAAAATCTCAACAATAGAATACATATGTAGGCTATACCCTGACAATTTGTAGCAACGTGTATACATGTTTAGGTGAGAAATACCATTGTTTACCTGTTTGTGTGTGGGAGTTATCTGTACTTTTATCAAAAACATTCACAAACATGTAATGTATACCAGTACAGTGAAATCTTTGTAAACCAGACACCCAGGGGACCAAACAAAATGTCCTGTTTCAGAGAATTCTGCTTTATAGCTGGTTTCGTTGTGTGCTTCTTCATTCTGTTCTTTAATGCAGCAAAGGCCTTTGCTAGAAATGTGAAAAAGTTTTAGTTTGAGATAATTCTGTTTTCTTGACGGTTTGGTTTTAACAGCGTTCTCTGTACTCATACATGTATAGTTCTTGATTACATATCATTTTTCATTCTTTTCTTTTTTTAAACTTCTTTACAAAACCCTCACTAACAATGTGTTTGGGGGTTCTAAAATAAGACATTCCCATCAATTCATGTAGATACATGTAGACATATGTCTATAGTATATTACCAAGAGCAATGGTACAATACAAAGAGCAATGGTATACTACAAAGGGCAACAGTATATTACAAACGGGAACGGTATATTACAAAGGACAACAGTATATTTCAAAGGGCAACGGTATATTACAAAGGGCAACATATATTACAAAGGGCAATGGTATATTACAAAGGGCAATGGTATATTACAAAGGGCAACAGTATATTATAAAGGTCAACGGTATATTACAAAAGGCAATGGTATGTTACAAAGGGCATATTACAAAGGGCAACAGTATATTACAAAGGGCAACAGTATAGTACAAAGGGCAACGGTATAGTACAAAGGGCAATGGTATGTTACAAAAGGCAATGGTATGTTACAAAGAGCAATGGTATATTACAAAGAGCAATGGCATATTACAAACGGAAATGGTATTTTACAAAGGGCAATAGTATATTACAAAGGGCAATGGTATATTACAAAGGGCAATGGTATATTATAAAGGGCAATGGCATATTACAAAGAGCAAGGGTATATTATAAAAGGCAATGCTATATTACAAAGGGCAATGGTATATTACAAAGAGCAATGGTATATTACAAAGGGCAATGGTATATTATAAAAGGCAATGGTATATTACAAAGAGCAATGGTATATTACAAAGAGCAATGGTATATTACAAAGGGCAATGGTATATTATAAAAGGCAATGGTATATTACAAAGAGCAATGGTATATTACAAAGGACAGTGCATAAATGCTGACACCAACTGATTAGGCTATAAGCACATGTGAGTCTGAATTGTGCAGTGATATCAATAATGTCTCTTGAGATGAAAATATGACACGAAGATTCACTCAGGGAATCAATAGAAGCACTCTTCTCCAGTAGGCATGTTGCTGATTAAACACACAGTGAAACACTCAGCTCAAGCATCAGACAGATCACTGTAATTCAATCACCAACATCTCATAGTAGAACAGCAAAACTGTGGGCATGTCCAAAAATGTATCTTTGTGCAAAAATGTCCAAAGGACAAAAAGGAACAGACACCCACATACACACACAGAGAGAGAGAGAGAGAGAGAGAGAGAGAGAGAGAGAGAGAGAGAGAGAGAGAGAGAGAGAGAGAGAGAGAGAGAGAGAGAGAGAGAGAGAGAGAGAGAGAGAGAGAGAAAGAGAGAGAGAGAGAGAGAGAGACAGAGAGAGACAGAGACAGAGACATACATACAGAGAAAAACACAGAGAGAATGAGAGATACAGAGAGATATAGAGAGTGAGACAGAGACAGACAGAGACATACAGAGATAGAAACAGAGAGAGAGACAGACAGAGACAGAAACAGTCAGAAACGGAGAGAAATAGAGTTATCATATAACAGATAGTGTATCCAATGTAATTGCAGTTTGTTGGTGGGTTTTTTTCAGATCACATTCTTTCAGAATTTAGTAACTTTGCAAACTAAATGTAAATTATCAGGTCATGGCACTATGTTTATTTGCATAATCAAATGTACTACAGAAACACTCCAGAATTCACATCACCTCCAACTACCCAACTACCCCCCTCCCCCCGACTCTTGGGAGATTATTATCAGACCTTATCCTCACTCTCCATCTCTCCCTGAGACTACAAGATTACAAGATTTTCTTCAAACACATTCAGGTACATTAGTAATGTTCAAACTAAACAGTTTCAATAGCAATTTACCACTGGAATTTGTCCAGCATTGTTAAAACAGAAACGTCATGTACCCAGTTTATGATTATTGTTAGGAGATGCAAAGTAACTTCATTGGAATATTAATGTTATTCAAATTCAAAATTAGCAATATTACATTTTATTACAATGCTTCACCACATTAAAATAAAAATTGGTCTACTAATCTTAATCCATCAAAATTCTATAAAAAGCAGAGAAGATATATATAAATAAAAAAATTCATAATTCTGGACAAAAGATTAATTTTCAGTTTTAAAAGATGCAAAAAATAAAAAGTACATTTTGTCAAATACATGATATAAAGGAATTGCCATTGGATATGTTTTAGCTATTGTGTATGAAGCCAAAACAAGAGTGCGAAAAGTGATGGTTGTCGACCTTAGTTCATTGGAGAGAAATCTGTAGCTCCCCTTATAGTATGTGAATTTGTATACCATAGTATTAATGTAGGATTATATTAAATGGCTCCCTGTAACTTAAATTAGGTGAGAAATTAATCATTACCTCAATTCTTTTCATGTCGAGGTACTAGGTATAAATGATAAAGCTGGGTTTTTTGTTTTATTAAATTGATTTTGTTTAAATAAATATTAGAATTGGCTATCAAATATACTAAATCTGTGTTTATCCACCAAGATGGTGCAGTTCGTATTACACATCATGTTACAGTGTTAGTATATTTTAAAAATATTGTGTTAAAATACACTTTTTTATTATAAAAAAAACCTTCATTATAACATTTAATATATATGGGATTACATGACCTAATTATTTCAAACAGCTTTGGTGGTTCAAGAAAAATTAATAGATTTAAAGAAAGAAAGAAAGAAAGGAATGTTTTATTTAACGCACACTCAACACATTTTATTTACGGTTATATGGTGTCAAACATATGGTTAAGGAACACAAAGATATTGAGAGAGGAAACCCGCTGTCGCCACTTCATGGGCTATTCTTTACAATTAGCAGCAAGGGATCTTTTATATGCACCATCCCATAGACAGGATAGCACATACCACGGCCTTTGATGTACCAGTCGTGGTGCACTGGCTGGAGTGAGAAATAGCCCAATGGGCCCACTGACGGGTATCGATCCCAAACCGACAGCACATCAAGTGAGCGTTGTACCACTGGGCTACGCCTCACTCCTTAATGGATTTATGTACAAAATAAAAAATACAAAACAAATGTTAGGATGAGTAGAAATTAAAGAACTCAATATACAGATATTCAAAACAAGAAAAAATGTGTACACACATAATTAATTAATTTAAAAACACTCTGCTGACAAGAAAAACACATTACAATAGCTACACAACTTGAGATAGTTTCTTTAATTGGATACAAATAAGAAAATTAATTATTTCATCTTCATCATTTCCTGGTCGACATCTTGTATTTTGCACTGTTTGTGGTCCACATGTGGTGTGTGGCTTAATGTACAGCTGCTCCCTTGTTTCACCATTATAAAGAAGAAAGTAAAGTTTTACTTAACGACGCCACTAGAGCACATTGATTTTTTATCTTATTATTGGCTTTTGGACATCAAACATATGGATATGGAAAGTTATTGATCACTGGTTGGTGCAAGTCATTTACACCTACCAATTGAGCCTTGCGGAGTATTCACTCAGGGTTTGGAGTCGATATATGGATTAAAAATCCCATGCCTTGACTGGGATCCGAACTCAGTACCTGCCAGCCTGTAGACCGATGAACTAACCATGATGCCACAAAGGCCGGTTTATAAAGAAGATACCATGTGAACATGTAACACTAACATACATTGTGAATCACTGACTATTGCTACCAATAACAAAGAAGATAAGAAGTCAGACATTTATTAATTCTGACACAAAGTCTTCAAAGGAAACTTGCTAAATGTTTTCAGCAATTGATCTTTTATATAAGCATTTTAACACAGAAAACAAACAGTACATACAGGGCACAATATTTCACGCGAACCGTCGTTCTGTTCGCGTGTCGGTTACGCAAAATTAAATTTACGCGAACCGCAAATTGGTTACGTCATGACCTGTAAACGTTTAGAAATTAAAACTTGCGAACTTCATGATTACAGGAAATTTATTCATGCAGACCTTTTTCTTCTTTCTTTTTCTTTTTTTTTTACAAATGTTTTAGACTGATTTTTAGATACTTGATGCGCAGTAAACAATGTTATATTGCAACAGTTGTAGCTTGTGACCAGTCTTCACTTTTAAAAACAAGTTTCAAAGAAATGTGCTCAGACTGCTTGGGACGGCTAAATTATCTATTGCTATTTTATCTCTAAAGGAATATATGTAGACATACTATTGAGAAATACTAACATCGCATAATGAGCTTTAAAAAAATAATAATAATAAAAACATTTGGAACGTCAATGTAGTTTATAAGTACCATCAAAAAAGTGAAAGTAGCATAGCCACCGCAAAACACAAAAAAGAATCCCTTTAAATGATTATGTATATATTCCATTACACACAGTACGCATGTTTAAAAAAAAAGAAAAAAAGAAATAATATTAAAAAATCCGAGAATAGTTCGAAGCTGTCTGTAATTGTTCTATAAAATATCCTCTTAAAATTGACTAGAAAAAAGAGATAATTTTTTTTTTAAATGCTTCCGAAAAGGCTTAGAATGCATCTACTGGCGTCCTAAGTTTCAAACTTTTCACAGGGTGAGACTTCCCAAATCCCTCCGCTACGCCCCTGTATTTTGTTTCAGTACTGGGACTCATATTCAGTTCTTTTATAATATTGTTAACTTTAGCAAACATTAAAGACATTAGTAAAATGTTTTCTTTTGTATTTGTTTTAACTTTATGCTTGAGCTAAAAACTATGTATTTAAAATATAATTTCAACGTAATTTTGAGGTAACCGATCAGATAACCCACGGGTTACGCAATTATAATTCATGTAACTGAACAATTGTTTACCTAGGTAAAAACCACGTGAACCGACTTCCGGTTACCTCAGATTTCGAAATATTGTCCCCTGTACATACATGTAGCATGGTTTTTGATATATCAGTCAGAGGCACTGATTGGGATTTGGGAAAAAATCCAAATGGTCCACCAAGGTTTGATCCTATAACATTATGCACTGTAAGAACATGCTGGCATGATGTAGCCCAGTGGTAAAAGCATTCGCCTAATGTGTGGTCGGTCTGGAATCGATTCCCATCCATGGACCCATTGGCCTCTATCTTGCTCCAGCCTGTGCACCACGGATGGTATATCAAAGGCTGTGGTATGTGTTATCCAGTCAGTGAGATGGTGCATATAAAAGATCCCTTGCTGCTAATTGAAAAGAATAGCCTATGAAGTAGTGACAGCAGGTTTTCTCTTTCAATATCTGTGTGGTCCTTAACCATATGTCTGACATCATATACCTAACCATATGTCTGACATCATATACCTAACCATAAATAAAATGTGTTGAGTGCATCGTTAAATAAAATAATTCCTTCCTTGTACCAACATCGCTAAATCCTCTCCCTGAATAGCAGCAAGGGCTCTTTTAAATACAATAAATACCATGGCCTTTTATATACAAGTACTACAGTTCATGTCCACAGGAACACCACTATAGAAT
>JAECMU010164435.1:0-13051 GCA_016106625.1 Dracogyra subfuscus
TTCAACAATAATAAATGGCTGTTTAGTAATTAAATATATCAATTATTAAACAACATAAAACATGATTTATTTCATTTGTATTTACAATGTTTTGTGTCAGGTACAATTTATTTTATGTCAGGCACAAATTGGTTGGTACAGGACATTGTGTCAGGTACACCAATTGTTTTTATTTCAAGGCTTGATTGAGATTTCATTATGATTGCATCACTGGATGAAATGCAAGAAAACAAGAATTAAATGACTTGTTTACCATAATGTTATTCATGCACAGCTGTGTCACTAACAGTTGTATCCATAGATGCTCATCTTAATACATTAAAACAAAATTTAAAAACTAAAAATTAAAAACAATTGAATTTAAAAATAATTAAATTAAGATGTTAATTTTAAACATTTCAATTTGCTTTAAAAGATGCATTGATATAAGCATTCATAGATGTAATTATAATCCAGGTTTCATTGTTTGTTAAAATGCAAAACTTTAACACTGACCTAAATGAAAAGGTTTGAGTCGCTTCAGCCACTGTCAAAAAAGTAATACCTGTATCATGCCTGTTTACTTCATAAAAGAAATATAATTATCAAGGGCATTTTATCCCAAGACCACTTGCATCTCAGTCGAGGTCAACCACTGAACTTCTTTAATATTCAAATAGATAAATGATGAAATTTACATTTAATCTGGAAATAAAACATATTGCATAACAGTCCTCAAGATATTGATATCATGGACTTATAACAAGGCTTATTATGGCCAGATCAAGTTTAACTTTCATGGAGACTTATATAAAAAGACTTATTATGGCCAGTTCAAGTTTAACTTTCATGGAGACTTATGACAGACTTATTATGTCCAGATCAAGTTTAACTTTTATGGAGACTTATATAACATACTTATTATGGCCAGATCAAGTTTAACTTTCATGGAGACTTATATAACATACTTATTATGGCCAGATCAAGTTTAACTTTCATGGAGACTTATATAAACAGACTTATTATGGCCAGATCAAGTTTAACTTTGATGGAGACTTATGACAGACTTATTATGTCCAGATCAAGTTTAACTTTTATGGAGACTTATATAACATACTTATTATGGCCAGATCAAGTTTAACTTTCATGGAGACTTATATAACAGACTTATTATGGCCATATCAAGTTTAACTTTCATGGAGACTTATGACAGACTTATTATGGCCAGATCAAGTTTAACTTTCATGGAGACTTATATGACAGACTTATTATGTCCAGATCAAGTTTAACTTTCATGGAGACTTATGACAGACTTATTATGTCCAGATCAAGTTTAAGTTTCATGGAGACTTATATGACAGACTTATTATGGCCAGATCAAGTTTAACTTTCATGAAGACTTATATAACAGACTTATTATGGCCAGATCAAGTTTAACTTTTATGGAGACTTATGACAGACTTATTATGGCCAGATCAAGTTTAACTTTCATGACAATGTATTTAAAGTTCATAAATCTGACATGGCCCTTGAACTTAGAAGATTTGTGGAGCATGGTATCGAACATGTACTGCTTTTAAATATATTTAAGCACTAAAATATTGTGTGGAACTAAGGTAGTCATAGACGCTACCTGTTATCTCAGAAATGAGCAGCTTGACCCCTAATTATTTCCAATTCACTTTAAGGGTGAGGGGTGGTGGTATTTATATCTGTGTCGATTTATATGCTGCAGGCAGGAGTTTTAGCCACATATGTTATTATTGTGCTCTATGATATTTGATTTGGTAGTATACACCCTATAATGCACTGTCTATTCTAAAGTCATTTATGTGGAACCTCCAACATGCATGAAAATAAAGGAATGTTTGATTAATTACACTCAAGCACATTTAAAACTATTTTAGGCATATATATCTCTAGAAAACAAAAGAAGAAATTTTACAGTCTTTTACATGTGATTTCCCACAGTTACGAAGGAAGGAAATGGTTTTTTTTAAACAACACACTCAACATATTTTATTTATGGTTTTATGCATCAGATATATGATTAAGGACCACACAGATATAGAGAGAGGAAACCTGTTGTTCCGACTTAATGGGCTACATTTTTTTTCGATTAGCAGACAGGGTTGCATATATCACAGTCTTTGATATATCAGTCAAAGTATACTGGCTAGAGTGAGAAATATCCCAATGAGTCTACCAACAGGGACCGATGGTGCATCAAGCAAATGCTGTATCACTGGGTATTCCCACAGACAGGAGTGAATGAATGTTTAACGACACCTCAGCATGAAAAATACATTGGTTATTGGGTGTCAAACTATAGTAAATGTTAACACAATGTGATGATCAACATCAAGATAAAAATTCAAAATTTAAATAAAATCACAGTGTAAAGGACTGTGCAAAAATACAAATACATGTATCACAGATACATGTAGATAGAATTAAAATTTAGAATAAAATTCTGTATTATGTAGGAACCGTAAAATAAGTTCTGGATGGAATCGAAATGATTCCATCACAGATCGCGTACAGAATATATCTTTCCGAGTTGCTTTCAAAAACTTACACTCCACCAAAATGTGTTGCACTGTCAGAGTACACTGACAGTGCTCACACTGAGGTGAAGAATCTTTTTTTCATGATAAATGAATGCATTAAATATGTATGACCGATGCGGGCACAACACCCACAATGTACACATCAAGTTTATTTTAAAGCTCATATCTACTTAAGGTTAAAAATGTCCCAGACACTCCTGATGTTCTATTGATATCACAGAACATTGATTGATTGGGTTCTAATGATGTGATGACTGATTATAAATTTCATAATCGACTGTCGGAGGTATTCCTCCAGACTAGATTATGAAATAGGTGAAATCTGTCAGATTTTGTGTTTCTTTTCATTAATTTGTTATAAAATAAGAAGAAAAAAAGAGAAGAAAGATAATGAATAAATATTATAATAAAACTTTCAAAATTTATACGGTCTATCCTGGTAAACTTGACATAGTTCTAATTATTAAAATTCTTCTAAATTAAGTTCACATATATTCCACCCAACTGTGCAATTAACAGTTGATCAGTCGGTGTGAACCAATTATAACCGAAGATCAATGACCAAATTGATTCACAACACTATTAGACACACAAGTCAGTCAGACAGTTTTCACTAAATGTTTGCAAACTATTTCAACTGGTTTCTGAAGTGCAAAAACCAGTCTAACAACCATTAATGACAAACGGCTGACTGAACTTACCCCAGTTATCTGGGCTGTGTTTCCAAGATAAGGTTTAAAGGATGGAACAATTAAGGCATTTGGCCTGGTATGCATAGCCAACTATATATACACTGCACATTATTGCTTAATATCAACAAGTATAACTGTATGGTTAATTAATAAAATGCTTAAATGTGACAGCTATTATATATAACGGGCGTAGCCATTTTGTACTATCCCAATGAATATACCCTCTGGAGAACTGGTGGTTACATAATACCTAACATGTCACAACAGGAATTAGTCTTCAAACTGAAGAAACAAAACATACCTGGATGCATCGCAATGTTCTGTAATAATATTCATCCCAGTAACATTGCAATGTGTATATGACGTTTATTTTTCAATACCAAATAAATCACCATTGTCAAAGTGATGAAATAACTGTATTACATTTTGTACATAAATTAACCCATGTACTGAAACAATAGTCGGAGTGTTTTCTTGGTTAATTGGTGTTTTCTTTCCGTGGCCTGTACCTCTGGTTCTTGATTAGCAGGTGTATATTTAGAAGGTCCCCAGACACTGTGTCTAGACACAATAATAAGGCATGCCTCTTTTATTAAGATCACAAGATATTGTGTGATAACCTCAAATCCTATGGACTTTACCAGCCAACCTGCTTCATTACTGTAACAAATTCTGCAAAACCCTTGATTAAGTAGACTTTCCCATCAAAAATCACAAAACTTATCAATTACGTAGTCTCAAAGAAAACAAAATTATCACTTGGGTATCGTGAGTGGTAGTTTTTGCTTGAAAGTATCCTACCAACAGGCCTAATAATATGCATTTTTTCTTTGGATTTTTTAAAAGAAAAAAATACTATTACTCCATTTCTTATATTGAAGCAAATTGAAATATATTTAGTGAAATAGTTTATTATACTATCAAGTTATTTATGTTGTATTACAAGTCAGGTTGATGAAAGTGAAGCGCCACGTCATAAATTAGAGCATTTGTTTACACTGTGCATAATAGATAAGTTCGACAGAGCTGACTTCACTTCGCTCCAAGCTATACCACCAGATGTCATAAAAACTAAACAAAATGGCTTCCAACAGTTAGCAGGCAAAAAAAAAGTTTTTTTATTAACTCTAAAATTACGCGTTTTTCATTTGTTAAAGTGTCAGTATGTGTTGGTGGTCCAACACACAAGGCTCTTGTTTGAGTTGACTCTACCTTTAATGATTATATAGTCCACAAGCCAGACCTGGAACTGTTAGTTCTGACTAGACACCCAATAGCCAACGTATATTTTTGTGTTCGGGTGTTGTTAATCCCAAAATTGCTGCTGGTGTACTTGGTAAAACTTGGAGGTGGAGGAATAACAAAAGCGGTCAGGCCCTTTTAAGGGCCCTATGGGCAACCTAGGGAGACACCACAGCAACACCTAGGTCTAATTAATGAGCTACTCTCGATATACTAACTCAAAACCTATCCTACCTCGAATGCTTTTTTTACAATTTAGATTGACCATTCAAAATTTGCGCCAAAATTTCCTCAAATTAAACTGCGCACCTTTTTCTCTTTGGCTTATTAATGCTCCATTCAAAATTCCATAGCACCACCACCCACTCCCACCTGCTACCGATTTCGGTCGGACTGATGGTGCTCTCTTGCACCTGCCAGTGCATGTGGTCCCCTCTCCCCTCCCCACCCAACTTTCTGTCTTGGACGGAAGAGCTTGATTCACAAGCACTTGCACCCATGACAGGCATGCGCTACAACAGCTTGCTCTGAATGTGCACATTAAACCCTATGACCTGATCTGACCTGACCTGTGTTGTTACACCTTCATTCATTCATTTTATACAAATCAAGGGACGGTATATCAACTTATTTTAAGAATACAATAATGTATCATACAGTGACATACACACATGGATGTACCAAAACACCTCAACATGTCAGTACCATAAATAGAACAAGAAAGGCCATCCATCACAATGCAATTGCAATTAAACATCATATATATATTATATATACAGTAAAGTACTCTTATAACAAACTGCAAGGGACCAGGACCATCGGTTCGTTATAGCAGTAGTTCGTTGTAAACATTTACAGAAGTTAGCCGTTTTCATTCAGGAAGTCGACCACTTGGGATTTTTTCAGATTTAAATACCATAAACACAAGAATTAGTGGAGTGGGGTTTTTAATGTTTCATTTATGATTACCAATAGAAGAAAATGTACAAATAAATACAGTATGTTGAATCAAATGAGTGTTCAGTCAGTCACATTTTGAAACAAAACTGCTTATTTTCGTTTGCTTAGTGAGTGTTAGTCTCCGATGTCGGCAATCGAATGAAACAGACAAAGCTACATCAACTTTACTTTGGAAAATAGTGTTAACTTTATTGTGTCTGTCATGATTGCACATCTACCGAATACTGTTAAACCTTTCATGACATTTGTGTTACCTATGTTCAAAACAAAATATCCGGTTATTTAACGCTAATTACAAAGACTGTATAGTTTAGGCGTGCGCTATAACAGCTTGCTCTGAATATGCACGTTAAACCCTATGATGTGATATGACTGTATTGTGAGTTTCACGTGTCAGTTGTATTGTTGGTTACCGGCACACCATAGCAATCTATTACGTAATGACAAGCGGACATTATCTGGCTGATCTTATTAGTATAGTAGTTTTTGATGCATTGCTGATAATGCTACTGATTGATATGGTACAAATAAGGTACAAAACAATTATGATCAGTTCGCTGTATATGCACCAATTTACACCGAAAATACACAATTTTGACCACAAAATTGGTTCGTTTTAATGGTTAATTGCTATACATAGTTCGTTCTATACATTAAAATGTATTACTAATATATAGGGGAGAAAGTCGGGACTTTACAATCAGTTCGTTCTAATCGGTAGTTTGTTATAAGCGTGTTCGTTCTAAAAGTACTTTACTGTATGTCTTTGTATGGAGTATATAGAGATTATTATATGAGCTTGTGTGTCATATTGATTTTACGAAATGAGTGTTAGGATTTTTGTATTGCCTGAGCAAGAGCAAGGGTAATACATGAATCCTGACATGAGTTTCATCAAATCAGTACGACTCACATGTGAGTGTAATAATTTCTTTATTATCCATATTATTATTGTTGTTTTCTTTATAAATAGCAAGATCCTACTCAAAATGTTTCAGCCACAACTAGAAGGAGACGATGAAATGACGTTATATTTTAGATGCACAGTCTGAGCTAGGACTGGAGCAGCAACGTCAAAATTACGTCATTACACTTGTTATTTCACATGTGCTTCATATGATTATTATTAGTTATTATTAGTTATGGTGAACCATATGGATAATAAATATTTATACGTACTCTCTTAGACAGAATGACATTTTAATACACCAGTGATCAAGCCTGATGCTTATACACCTCTTAGAATCGAAACTCGAGACTGTAACAGACACTGAGACTTTAACATCATGACAACGCCAAACAAATTCTATATATGTGACACTTCCATTTTTACTTTTTATCCACATTTTATCCCTTCCCCTCCCCCTGTCCACAGGTTATTCATTTAATGAGAAGTGATGAAATTTTGAGACGGTCCCTTAATCATCAACTCCTGGATGTCAAACATAATTTAATAATACTTCAGAGAAAACTTGCTACATTTTTTCATAAGAAGCAAGGCATCTTTTATATGCACTTTCGCAAATACAGGACAGCATATATACATGTACCAAAGTATCTGATACTAGTATACCAGTCATGGGGTACTGGTCGAGATGGGGGAAAAACTCAATTAGATAAAAGGTCCACTATGGGTATTATATTTTTCAAGACTTCACACTTTTATTACATATAATTTTATTGTATGCACTGTTATTTTTTTTTAAACCCTCTAAAAGTACTGATACTAATTTGATAACATTTTATCACTTCAAATAATGGAACAATCCTCATATTCCCCAGGGATTTTAGAATATGGTAGCCCCACTCCCATGACTAGTGATATTCAGTGTTGGGCTAGTAAATAACTATTATTACTTGCCCGACGGCTAGTGCAAAAAAACCACCTTGTCAAATGCTGCATTTGAGTCTATAATTTAGTAAATATGAATATCATGCCTCCTCTTCCCATCCCCAAAACTAAGGAGTTTTTAAGATTTATCTCCCTCTTTTAGGTGACATATCTGATTATTACCATTAGTAAAATGGTGTTTATTTAAAGTAGGGCTAGTGAATTTTTAATCATGGCTAGTAAATTTTAAAATCACTGATCCCATGGCTAGTGGATTTTTATAAAATTCTACAAGCCCTGTATTCCCCCATCCTCCGATATCACAAGTCAATTGCAGACCACAGTATGGCATCATCATTTGAGATTTGCTTGCGACTTAGCAGCATTACCACTACAAACTCATCTCGTGTCCGATAAATCAAACTGTAACTTGAGGCTCGATAAAAAGAAATCCATAAAATCCTTACAAGATTTATAACAATTAAATTCATGCTTCCATGGAGCGGCTCGCAAACATGGTGGAAATATTCCATGGCAGTTACTGTATTAAATCAACTGATTACCAGTAACAAGATCTGTGAGTAATTGTTGTGTCGTTATAATAAATCTTAATCTGCGTACAATCAAATTGTTTTCTCCGGCAATCGGAGATGACTAACGGCTACCACAAAGCCTTGAGCATTATCGTTTCTTCATCCGTATATGCAGCAACTTTACAGGAATCACTCAGCTTTATCCATCTTAATCTCAGGCAGTTAAGTTTATCTTGCATATGTGGAATCTACATAACAAGGGTGGGACGTAGCCCAGTGTTGAAGTGTTCGCTTGATTGTGCAGTCAGTCTAGGATCGATCCCCATCAATGGGTCTATTGGGCTATTTCTCATTCCAGCCAGTGCACTACAAATGGTGCATAAAAAGATCCCATGCTACTGATGAAAACATGTAGCGGGCTTCCTTTCTAAGACTATATGCCAAAATTACCAAATGTTTGACATCCGATAGCCGATGATTAATAAATCAATGTTCTCTAGTGGAGTTATTAAACAAAATAAAACAAACAAAATGACAAAACTGTATTATGTGATCAAAACCAAATCTCTGCACAAGACAGAGGCGAAAGAGTATTTTAGGCAAAGTCATGACTGTAATTATGAATAATTTGAATAAGAGTCATAAAGGAGAGACAGGGCCAGGACCCCTATTCCACGAAGCGATCTTAGCCCTAAGATCAACTTAAGTGTATATGGTTGCTATGTGCTTAAGGATGGATGGACAGACAGATGGACACACAGACAAACAGAAGGACGAAGATGAAACCTATTGTCTCCTTCGGTTGGACAGGTAGGAGAATACAAATAGTTTTAAAAATGTATAATAATCCACATAGCAATGCATAGCACATGGACCATTGTTCAGTTTGCATGTCGGTTACGCAACTTTTAATTAACATGACCCATTGTTAGTTACATGTATGTGGTGAATTGTTACATTCTAAAATCGATCCTCATCTGTAAGCCCATTGGGCTATTTCTCACTCCAGCCAGTGCACCATATCTGATATATCAAGGGCTGAAGTATGTGCTGTCCTGTTGTGAGGGTAGAGCATATAAAAAGATCCCTTGCTACTAATAGAAAAATTGATATGTCAAAATGACCAAATGTTTGACATCCAATAGCCGATGATTAACAAATCAATGTGCTCTAGTGGTGTCCTTAAACAAAACAAACTTTAAATTTCAATTTAAGGATCTTCAGAATTTTATTCATGTATTCCAGAAATGCACAGCACATTAGTAGTAAAATTAGTTCCATAAATATAATTCACTTAACCAACTAGTTACTCAAGGATTTTTTTTTAAAAACCAATGTTTGGAATGGGGAATTCCTTTTTTTTTTACTGCAGTTAGTGCCTTTTATGTACTGATGTCATATATAATTAACAAATGACATCACATCGTATTTGAAACATTACACAAGGCTCCCGCAGAGTATGATTCTTAACATTAAATAAATCCACGAAAGGTGTTTTGATTATAAATTTAACAAATTGTTGTTATTAAAGTTAAATTAAAAACTGTTTTTGTGAAAACGGTCTTGTGGTATATATTCTATAGCAAAATAAACTTGTGTAATAACGTATAGTAATAACATATGTGAAGTTATGTGTTTGTATTATACGTTTCAGTTACAACTTCATGTATGTCACTGGTTTAAATCAACCATATAGAAGGACACTTAATCCATTTTGGCATAACGGCTGGGCATGTAAGAAGCAATTTATATGGGTTCTTTCCATAAATTTCCCAGATATTGGACTTGACATGATTTGTAAGAACACTGAACTGTTTATCATTGCTTTCATAGTTGTCTTTATATACTTATACACAGCTGCAAAGACTCAAAGTGGTAAATATGACAATTTAGTATTGGTTAATATGGGTATTTCCTCAAAGCTACATACACCTGCATATAAATATAATCAAAGGGAGACAAATCCAGGATACACCAGTATATGCAATAGTTCTTACATGTACATGTATTATATATCTATATGTATATTCAGTCAGAATATAGTGCTGCATGCATGTAAAACAAGTTAACAGTTATTATTAAGTGCATTTCCTCATTGAATTAGTGTCACAAGCTTTAGGAAGAAACAAAACAAATTCAAAATAATTCACAAGGGACATAAATCTGATAACAACTACCAGAGTATTGATTAATGTTGAGTGCCTGAACCGTTTTTGGACATAGGCATGTCAATAAAGTTAATAGAAAAGAAAGAGTTAATGTTTTTATACCCCCATGGTCAAAAATATCTGGGGAAATAATTTTCTGATAACTGCAGTGTATATATAATTGCGATATATAATATGTACACTGTATTCATTCAATTTACAAGCAAAACTGTTAAAAAGTCCTAAACCCTCGTTTCAATCAGTCAAAATGTACATAAAGTTTGGTTAATCTGTAAAAATCCAAACACATTTAGATTAAGTTACAAGAGTGAAACAACAACTTGTCTGACATTGTGAAATGGAAAAACAGCCTTTAAAAATAGACTAGACCTCATCTGTATAACTCAGAGGTATCTACATTTTTAAAAATATGAACGTAATCCCATTGGTTCAGCTGCAGCAATACAAGGTTGTTTACTGCTCGTTTTAATATTAAAATGTTTCAAATTTAATTATAAGTATTTTCTGTTATTTCTTTTACGTTCATCTGTGTACATTTTGTATATGAACAACAAAAATCAACTGCAAATTTATGTGAGAATGGCTTTGCAGATTCAGTTTACAGATGATTTCCTGTTAAAAAATGGTAGACAATCCTTATTTAGAACCAACAGGTTGACCAGGTCAGGTCAGGTCATAGGGCTTATCGTGCACATTCAGAGCAAGCTGTTGTAGCGCATGCCTGTCGTGGGCGCAAGTGCTTGCGTAGCAAGCTCTTCTGTCCAAGACAGATAGTTGGGTAGGGAAGACAGGGGGACCAAGGGAGCACCAGCAGCCCGACCGGAATCGGTAAGAGGCGAAGGTGGGTGTTTTGGGCTATAGAATTTTGAATGGAGCATTAATGCCAAAAAGGAAAAAGTTGCATAATTTGAATGAAGGTTTTTGGGCGCGAATTTTGAACGGTAGGTCTAAATATAAAAAGTAGGTGAGCTAGTATAAGTTTTGCTTTTAGTATGTCGAGAGTAGCTCGTTAATTAGACCTAGTTGTTGCTGGGGTGTCTCCCTAGGTTGCCCATAGGCCCTTAAAAGGGCCTGACCACTTCTGGTCGTGGAATGACAACCCCGGGGAGATCGACTTAAGTTAACCAAAAACACTTTATTTCTATGGAAATTAATAATTTAAACAATAAAATCTAAGTAACGTCTGATTACATTGACCAAAACTGGCTCTAATAGTGAAAAATATTCCACAGTGCTTAAACACTTTAATTGGTGATCTGGTGAAATTGTCATGATTACTGCAAATTTTATTCATAAATTTATTGAAGAACTATTCTATACTGATTTTTTTTTTTTTTACACTTTTTCAAAGTACACAAATTACATCTTAGTATAACAAAAGAGTTCTGCAATATATGAACCAAGTGGACAATTTTCTTTTTTGTTTTGCACTACCAGAAACTCCATATGTATAAACCTGTATGTTTTATTTCCGAAAGCGTACCATTTGCTTCAACGGGTGTGAGTGTGTGTGTGTGTGTGTGTGTGTGTGTGTGTGTGTGTCATCCGAAGCCCCCCAGCCTACGCCCCTGGAATGTGGTATAAACAATATGTCAAGTATTAGTTATCTTTGGTGCAATGAGTTCTAAAATATCAAACTACAGTTAACCTTAGCTACAATTGTTTTGTACATGTACAATTTTACCAGTTTGTTGTGTTTTTAGATTAATAAATAGCCTGAACACACTTTAATTTTTGATCATCTTAGGAAAATTGTTTGTTTTTTTCAAATCATATTCCTCAAAATAAACAAGATGTCAAGTCACATCCCTGAACATGAATAAACCTTTCAGAAAGTTGTTTTTATGACTGAGAACTGGATATAAAATAAAATAAAGTTGTTATGTTGGAGTAATACTAATAGAATCTATCACCGTTGTCAGGTATAGATTAGGGAATTCCAACACAAGGGACAAAATGTTTTGTCAGTGCCGAGGTTTACCGAGGCCCTTACAAAACATTTTGTCCCGCGGGTTGGAATTCCCTTATCTATACCTGACAACGGCGATTGATTCTTTTTCTTGCCCACTTAGTAACAAAAGCAAAAATACGCCTACATGTGTACTTGTTACTTTTATATTGCCATTCTTGGCCGACTGTAAACATTGAGTCTACAGACTCCTTTAACCATATGCGCTAAAAAGTAGTCCCATTGGACAAAATAAGTCAAAATTTTTAATTTCATTAACATAACCTTTTGGAGGATTATAAAACTAAAAATAATATAACATGAATTGGCAGCTTTGCAAATAAATATTTCAACAAAGTTATGAAAAATATTAGCTGTGACGTCACTTGATGTTGTCTACATCGCCACAAGCTTTCGCGGTCAATGTGTTGGTCTTCGAGCGTGTGACATGAGGCGGGAAAGTTGATTACGTATTTTTGATAATGAACAATATGCAACATGAAATGGCATTTTTGGTGAGAGAAAAAACATACAAGTCAAGTGAACAGTTTGTCTCCAGTTACATGTATAAGTAGCCTCATAACCGCGTATGTAGAAATCATCTATACCTGTGGGTAAGATAGATTTATCTAGCATCCGTAGGTAAGATAGATTTTTCTAGCACCGTGCAAAAGCTGGATAATCTGGTTTAGTGGGCAAGAAATTAGAATTCCACAGAATTAAATGTTTTGTAGTACCACAAAGCTTATTCATTGTTACTGACTCAGTCGTTTAAGTGCTTGCCCGAGATGCTTGCATCACAGGATGAAACCACCTTGGTGGATCCGTTCATCTGATTGATGTTTTTCTCCCATTCCAACCAGTGTATCAAAGCCTGTGGTATGTGTTTTCCTGTCTGTGGGGAAGTGCATATAAAAAATCTGTTGCTGCTAATGGAAAAATGTAGCGGGTTTCCTCTGATGAGTAAGAATTACCAAATGTTTAACATCCAATGACCAAGGATTAATTAAAGAAAGAAAGAAAGAAATGTTTTATTTAATGATGCACTCAACCCATTTTATGTATGGTTATATGGCGTCAGACATATGGTTAAGGACCACACAGATTTTGAGAGGAAACCCGCTGTCG
>JAECMU010164440.1:0-15008 GCA_016106625.1 Dracogyra subfuscus
AGTTATTGTTCTTGCCACAATGGCAGACAGGTCAGTTTTTCTGTTAATGGCCAGCGGACAAATTGAGACAGCAGAGGTTAGAGGAGTGATTCGTTTTTAAACTTTTATTTAAAAAATAGCATTTATTTGCTAGTTAACACATACTATATTTTGCAGATACTGTATTTGACGTAACTGCCAATAAATTGTTCGGTATATTCGGTTGCCACTGTAAACAAGATGCAACATGTTTATTAAACGTACACTAACTTACTACCGCTATCATAATAATAATACTTAAAAGTAAAAATTAAATTTGCACAAAACATCGTCAAGGAAAGCTAAATAAAATAGTTTATCATCATTAGTTGTTTCATTTAAACAAAATTTCCCATCACTTCCTAGTTTTGAGAATGTTTTCACAGATTAAATGTCTTTAGGATAGATGCCAGTAGGAAGTAGGGTGGGGATCACAGGGTTCTGTGCTCCCCACTAAAGACTGTGCCCTTTTCCAGTAGAGATTGTCCCCCTCCCTCCCTACTCCAGATATCGTTCCTATGGGCCTGGCAAATGCCATATATGTCACCATTTTTACTTCTGTTTGTGATAAATAACTACACATTAATCTATTCCACACATAATAATAATAATGATAATATTTAGATAATTAACTTGAGAATGTCCAAAAGTGTAACTTGCTACCACTTGTTTTAAACAGTATCTTCCCAGAGAATCCAGCAGCAGCCAGAGATTTTAAAACGAACCTTTAAAACTTGCCATTAAAGACATCTGAGTGGAAAATGCATGCAACAGATATGATGTCACAATCTTAACCAGTTTTCATAGAATTAGCAGGAATACATATAGTTCTGTCGCTCATCAAATTTGCCAATTGCATATTTTAAGAACAAATGGCAAATTTTATATTGGAAAATAATTGTGTCTTTTACATTAAAAATAAATAAAAAATTGGCAAATGTTTCTGCTTACCCCGAGGTCCATGTAGCTAGTTACATGTACATCTGCTAGCCAGTACACATACATGGTTGTAATATGTATGGGATATAATAAGTATAATCTTTACATTTCAAAACAAAAATCAATAAATACATGTAGTGTTGGTGTGAAGCTACCATTATTATACTTTGATAGTCCTTTTAAGATATATATATTCTGGATGTAATTCGACTACTGTTAATAATTAATGTATTTCTCTTGTTATGACACACATGTAAGTTCAAAATGAGAAGAACCAAGACCAATATGATTGATTAGGCAAAACTAAAAGAGCACATTGCATTTTTTGGTTGTATCTGATAATGTTTTGGGTAGAATACTGTAAACCGTGGACAAAATGCGTGCGTATAAATTTCGCGTTGTTCGCGTCCAACCTTACGTCGCAGAATTAATACGCACACACTATTTTCCAGTTTGAAGTGTGCTTCCGGTAGCATGTGGCCTTCAATTTTAGGATCACTATTTGTTTTCTGCAGCTAGCGATACATGTTGCAACAACAAATTTCCAAGCGCATTTGATACATATTTTGTATTTATTTCATGTATATCGGTACTCTCATATCAGAAATGAAACTCATAATCATGCAAAAATAGCATGTTTATTGAACAAGCTAACTTACACTGCAACTAATTTGTTTTTGTTTTTAAATATTTTATTGAGAATAAAATTCACAAAAAGATTCGCTATACACAAGCTTTCCTTGATGGCAACTAATCGTTAATTGTTTTACGTAACTTCAATTGATGGCGACTAGTCGTTTATTGTTTTATCTACTAAAGGGTGTTAACAGTTAACACATGAAGCTGTGAGTTGTGATTCTAAAACAGGTGAGGTGGGTAGGGCCTAATCCCCTCTATAGACTCGGTACCAGGCTTAATGTAGGATAGCAGAATATTGATTTACAGACAGTAACTTTATAACAATTACAGTGAGCTGTCTTTCTTCATTTTTATTTTTTTTAACTATCAATGGTAGTTCGCAAAATTTACACGTTGCGAACATGCGCTAAGGTATACATTCGCGAAAAAAAACATGTTGCAATATTAATACGGTTTACAGTATTACTATTATGAAGTGGAATTGATGAATAAATTTACACAATTGGTTGTTTTTTTTTGGTATTAAATCTTTTTAAGATACATTTATTAATATTTATGTTTAGCAATAAATCAACAATAGTAATTGGAAGTTAAGTTTAGTTTTAAAATTTTAGGTTCTGATCTTGCAGACCTGGCCTGACACTTATATAAAACATTTATAGTTTAGACTTCTCTATTAGAATTGAACAGAATAGATGTTTAACAACACCCAGCACAAAATCTCTAATAGAGTCTGAGACTTCAACACCATGGCAATGCCATACATATGGTAGAGATATGAAAGTTAACGTGTGTTTTGTTTAACAACACCACTAGAGTACATTGATTTATTAATCATCAGCTATTGGATGTCAAACATATGGTAAGTTTGACACAGCCCTCTAAATGTTTCCATTAGTAGCAAGGCATCTTTTAAATGCACCATCCCACAGACAGGATAGTTGTGGTGTACTCACTGGAATGAGAAATGGGCCTTCGATGGGGATCAATCCTAGACCGCCTGCACATAAGACGAGAGTCTCATTAGAGATCTAAAAGTTTTATAAAGCATGGGCCCAGGGCCTAATTCACTAAACTGTCTAGCGATGTCAGAGGGCAAATCCGGGATGGGCGTACCTGAACCTATTTTTGGATATGGGCACATTAGTATACAAAACTTCACATATGTTGTTTTCACTTCCTATTTATGGCACAAGTTTGGAACTGGAACTGATGATTAACATGCACATTCAGAGCAAGCTGTTGTAGCACACGCCTATCTTGGGTACAGGTACTGACCTCGGCCGGTTTGTCTGTCCTAGACAGGAAAGGTGGGTGGAGGAGGGCTATTTCTCGTCACAGCCAGTGCACCATGAGTGGTATGTGCTATCCTGTCTGTGGAATGGTGCATATAAAAGATCCCTTGCTGCTAATCGGAAAGAGTAGCCTATGAAGTGACGACAGCAGATTTCCTCTCTCAATATCTGTGTGGTCCTTAATCATATGTCTGACGCCAAATAACCGTAATTAAAATGTGTTGAGTGTATCGTTACATAAAACATTTCTTTCTTTTCCTTCTTTCCTGTGCTGGCAGGTGCAAGGAAGCACCAGCAGCCCGACCATGGTCAATAGCAAGGGTGTGCCCAAGTTTATTTTGTGCCAGAATATATACCACGAAACCACGTAGCGGTCGAGTGGTATGTTCATTCACAAAATAAATCAATGCAATAAATAGGAAGCGAAAACAACGTATTCTAAGTTCTGTATTTATTATCCATGTGGTTCAACATAACCGAGTTAATAATAATCATACGAAGCACACGTGTAATAACAAGTATGACGTAATTTTTGAAAGCTACGTAATAACATGACGTTGCTTCTTCAGTCCTAGGTCAGATTGTGCATTAGAAATATGACGTCATTTCGTCGTCCTTTTCTAGTTGTGGCTGAAACATTTTGAGTTGTGCCTTGTTATTCATAAATAAAACAATAATAATATGGATAATAAAGAAATTATTACACGCGCGTGTGTGTCGTACTGATTTTACGAAACTCGTGTCAGGATTCATGTATTACACTCGCTATCACTCGGGTAATACAATAATCCTGACACTCGTTTCGTAAAATCAATACGACACACCAGCTCGTATAATAATCTCTATTTATTACATATCTTCTTTTGTTTTAAATGTGTTGAATGTGTCGTTAAATAAAACATTTCTTTCTCTTTTTCTTTTCTTGTATGTTTTACAGCAACAGTTTTTAAGTTAACGTCATAACAACACTTTGTTAAATTTATGATCAAAACTCCTTTCATGGATTCATTTAACATTAAGAATCATACTCTGCGGAAGCCTTGTGTAATGTTTTAAATACGATATGACGTCATTTGTAAATCATATATGATGTCAGTAAATAAAATGTGCTAACTGCAATAAAAAGAAAAGGGAATTCCCCCTTTATAAGTTCCGGTCCAGATCACACATACAAATAAATTTATCACACAGTTTCAAAATGCCTTTATCACTATAGTAAAATTGAATAGGTATGTAATATACATGTATATATATATACACATACTAAACTGTCTCAACAAGGATGATGTGATGTTTCTTAAGAGGGAGTCAGGAATTAGGTGATTGGTATTAATTATGACCTAACAAGTCTTTCATTACTACAATTTTGCAGACATTGCAATGAAAACAAATTGAGAGGTGTGATTCATTTGTCCCTTCACTTAGCCATTTAAGATTAAAAGAATCCTTCATATGTGTCCATGTGGGACAGGGCTATTCCACCCGAGGGTACATAATTTGTTGTCAGGGACGAGGCTTGCCGAGTCCCTGACATCAAATTATGTACCCGAGGGTGGAATAGCCCTGTCCCACATGGATACATAATGGAGGATTATTTTTCTGTCATCCAGTAGATGAAAAACAAGCATTTTGGGAAAACGTGAAAAACCTACATTTTTTATTTTTTATCTTAAAATAATCATAACCATTGAAAAGATCGTACTCAAAAATGGTTTATACTAAAAGTATAAACCGAAAATGATAGTGTAATTTCATTATGACAGCAGATTTCCTTGCTTTTATGAAATATAAAAAGTATTTCTTGCGTTATTTTGCCATTTTACGTGACGTCACCCAATGTTAATATCGCAAACAACAGAAGTCACATGGTCATGCAAGATAGATTTATTCCGCATGGGCTGACGTCATGGAATGCGCCTGTCTTGCATGGCCAGGGATGGGAGAAATATTGATACCAGTACAATATACATTTCAATGCTTTAAGAAGGCTAAACATTACTCTTCTTAAACTAGTCTTAGTGGAGTGATGGAGAGCTGGAGTGATAGCTCTCAGTAAATGGTGATGTCTGATTTTGCTCTGAGCCCTTTTGACCCTCACCAGAATTCGTCTTGTGCTTACCAACTTTAAGAGTGACTGGACTAGAAACCGGAAGTGAGCTAAATTATGGCCAACTAAGTCAAATAGTTCCAATTTAATTACGATGAACTGTTCCAAATTATGCGTCAAAATTACCTCACAAAATTACACAACCTATTTAATTTTGGACCTAATCCTGTGGGATATTTGCAAATTCAATACCGACCCTTGTTGGGCTGCTTGGGCTCCCTTGTACATACCAGCTTGGGCGATTCCTTCTTCCACCCATCCCCCAAACCCTTTCATCTCCTGGACAGAGGAGCCAGCAGACGTCAACACCTGCACCCCTGACTGGTGTGCGCTACAACAGCTTGCTCTGAATGTGCACGTAAAACCATATGACCTGACCTAAACCTGAAATACACAGCTTGTTGGTTTTACCTGCTACTGGCTGATGATTTTATGGGATTCTTTTGTTATTTCTTCCTTGAATAATGGAATATTTAGACATTCCATATATCTGTCATATTTTGACTTGCAGTTTGGTGTATGTAATAAATTATAAAAAAAATTGATGTTTGTGGTATCTTGATTCATAGTAGGGGGAAATGTTTTAGTAAAGAGAGACAGAAAAACAAGAAGATACCTACTTTTTGGAGTCCATTCCAAACCTTTAAATCCTGTACATGGTATACTGCTCTGGCTGTGATTACATAAGAACATATCAGAACTGTGCAAAAACAACACTAATCTAAATAAATAACACTGTATGATTACCAATCCCACACCTCCAAACATTATAAAGCATTGTTAGGGAGAGTGTATACTTTATTACTAAGAGTACAATTTAAGACAGTTTATTTATCAGTTTGCAGCGGGCAGCTTGGCCCAGTGGTACAGTGCCCGCCTGATGCGCGGTCGGTCTAGGATCGATCCCCGTCAGCTGACCACTGGGTTTTTTTCTCGACATAACCATATGTCAGGCGGTCGGTCTAGGATCGATCCCCGTCAGCTGACCACTGGGTTTTTTTCTCGACATAACCATATGTCCAATGCCGATATAACCGTAATTAAAATGTGTTGAGTGCGTCGTTAAACAAACCAACAACCAACAACAAATTATCAGTTTGATGGTGTGCACATAACCCTGTGGTAAAATGCTCGCTTGTTGTGCCGTTGGTTTGTGGTATATCAAAGACCATGGCATTTGTTATCCTGTCTGGGATGGTGCATATAAAAAATCCCTTGCTACTAATGGAAAAAATATCAGCCTACCCTACCCAACCCCCAAAAAACCTTGCTGCTGGTAATGTACTTGGTGACATGGAAAAGGAGGACAAACAACAACAGGAGGCACCACAGCAGCAGTGATGTCTAATTAATGAGCTACTCTCGATCTAATAAACTCCAAAACTATATTAGCTCAGTATCTTTTTTTTCTTTTGGCCGACCGTTCAAAAATTGCGCCAAAATTCCTTCATACTGAAATGCACACCTTTTCTCTTTGGCATAATTAATGCTTCATTCAAAATTCCATAGCCCCATCACCACCACCACCCCCGCCTGCTACCAATTTTGATCGGACTGCTGATGCTCCCTTGCATCTGCCAGTGCAGGCGGTCCCTCCTACATCCCCCCCCACCAACTTTCTGTCTTGTTCTGAATGTGCACGTTAAACCCTATGACATGACATGACATAATGGAAAAATGTAGCAGTGTTCCTCGCTAAGACAATATCTTAAAATTACCAAATATTTGACATCCAATAGCCAATGATTACTAAATCAAGTAGGAGGTAACCATATGAAGTTTTTAGGTTTGTGGGTGTCGATTTGATCCTGCAAATGTCATTTTTAACTGAAGATGTTTGCCTGAGGTAAAAAATGAAACATTCAAAGGCATCAACTAAACAATCTAAAAATGTAATATATGCTCATGTCCATTGTAAACTGAATTGTTTTTCTATGGAACAAACTATATATTTGGTATTTCTTGAAACAAATACCTAGCTACAATCTAACTGTAGACCTATGAATTATCAGCTTTGCCCGTTTTGGGTGTTATTTTTATTTGATCCCGGAAAAAGAATGTAATTTAACCAATCACCATAAAGAACATACTCACCATCAGTTTCCTTTTTTTAAAATTATTATTATTATTATTTTTATTTATTTATTATTGCCCCAAATATTTATATATTGATAATGTCAGGGTTGGGGCCCTGAAATCATTATCATACAATAGATACATAAATCTACAGTGCATTCAATAAAATTACTAATTAATTGAAACAGTAAAATGTGGGGCACAAAATTAATGACAGAATAAATATATAATAAAAGAGAATTTAAACAGATAGACAGAGAGAAAAGAAAAATCCATATTTCCAAATATAGAAAAGAGTCGTTATTAGCTTTTAGGGTACAAACACCCCCACCACCAACAATGTGCTCTAGAGGTGTTGTTAAACAAAATAAACACAATGTCATCCTCAGTCCTCATGGTTTGATGCGAGCCACTGCTAACATTTGCATATTCTTGTGCAAAATGATACCACATTGCTGAAAAACTGCTTGCCCCATCACCCGCTAATTTATGTTTTTCAAAATTACCGTCAAAATGACACTGTGAGCAATTGCTCACCCACATAACTTCTGGAGAGCAGTTTATTGCTTACCATCGATTTTTAAACCATAAGAACCACATCCTTTATGGACACAATATTTTTTGTCCAAGACACTTACTTGTAATAAACAATATTTTACTGAGAAACATTTTTGTGCTAGACTATTAAAGTTGTTGACTGTATTTTCTGAGGTACGTACGTTTTCTGTTTTGCATAAAATTAATTTTGTGCAACTAGTAGTACAAACCTCAAGGAAATCCGAGACACTTTGGATTTGATGAATTTGATATTCAAGCAAAATATTGTAAGTAATGCGTAAAGTTATCTGTTATAAAAAGTTGTAATACTAGCAGCTGAAGATATTTTATGCTGATAACTACGTATCGGTTGAGCAGCTTTTATTTTTGTCTGATTTCAGTTTCCAGAATTTGACGACATTTTCCTGAAATACAGCTTTGTACAAGGGCTTGACTGGATGATTACGTCTGTAAGTTATTAATTTAATACTTGACTGAAGAGATTTGTTATAGTCATTTAGAATCTGGGCTTGTCTCTTTGATTTAAAACCTAACTTCGAAATTCTGACAACTCAGCAGATATAGAGTTTTTGTCATTGATTTACTACAGAGCTAGAAAATGTCAATTGTCGGAGTAAATGTTAATCCAGAGATCTGTATGCATTAGCACTGGTGCAACAATGTCGTAGGGTCATTGTGATCTAAAAAAAAATGTCCTCTTTGACATGGAATGCTTCCTTACTTCAGATTTGATTAATAACTGTTTTGTGAGTTGGAAATTGAATTTTTTAAAGTGTTTTTTTGTTTTTTTACCCTACAGAATTTGATTGATGGTGATTAGAAAAAAAACATTATTATATTTCATGGGTTATTTATTTCTGAGCATACGAATGCTTGTTGACCATGGAAAGATTAATTTTTGATCTAACTTTACCTTGTGTGGAATGACGTGACATTATCTTGCACCTGTTATATTTCAAACTTGAAATTAAAAATTTAGAATAAGATTAATTTTTTTTATTATTGAGGCTGAACTTAAATACATTTATTTCTTGATTTAAACAAATGAGGACAATGTATCTTTATCCATTCTTCCTTCCTTCCTTCCATTCTTTCTTCCTTCCTTCCTCCATTCTTTCATCCATCCATCCATCCATCCATTCACCCATACCCACCTATCCATTCAAAACTTACCCACCCAGTGACCACACATTCCTTCCTTCCTTCCTTCCTTCCTTCTTTCCTTCCTTCCTTCCTTCCTTCCTTCCTTCCTTCCTTCCTTCCTTCCTTCCTTCCTTCTTTCATCTATTCATCCTTTCATCCAACTCTCCATCCATCCATCCACCCATACACACCCACCAAGTGGCCACTCATCCATACATCCACACACACCCAGAATAAATACCTTTTTCCTTACACTGTACCCATTGGGCCATTTCTAATTCTAATCAGTGCTCCACAACTGGTGTAACAAAGGCCATGCCATGTACTATCCTGTCTGTAGGATGGTGCAAATAAAAGATCCCTTGCTGCTAATTAAAACAGAGTTGCCGATGAAGTGGCAACAGCAGGTTTCCTCTCTCAAAATCTGTGTGGTCTGTAACCATATGTCTGATGCCATATAACTGTAAATAAAATGTGTTGAGTGCGTCGTAAAATAAAACATTACCTTCCTTCCTAACACTTCTTTGTGTGTATATAGACTCATTCTTTATAGACTTTGTGCTTAGTGATGCAATATAATGAGATATTTTTGTTGTTACTTCCAGGGAATTGAAAATGGCATGACCCAGATAAGTAAGAAGAGCCGTGACGAAAAGCAGATATTTGTGTACAACTTTCCGCTGGATATCACATTTAAAAGCACAAATCCATATGGATGTAAGTTTTGGCCTCAATATCAATGTTTCCCAGTCGACGCATGGAATTTTTAATCCAGATACCGACTCCAAACCCTGAGTGAGTGCTCCACAAGGCTCAATGGGTAGGTGTAAACCACTTGCACCGACCAGTGATCCATAACTGGTTCAACAAAGGCCATGGTTTGTGCTATCCTTCCTGTGGAAAGCGCAAATAAAAGATCCCTTGCTGCTAATCGGAAAGAGTAGTCCATGAAGTGGCGACAGAGGGTTTCCTCTCAAAATCTGTGTGATCCGTAACCATATGTCTGACGCCATATAACCGTAAATAAAATGTGTTGAGTGCATCGTTAAATAAATTTTTTCTTTCAATATCAATGTTTGTGTTTACATGTACTTGTAGCTACATGTATACATATAGCTCCATTTCTGATAAACTGCATGCATATTATTTATTTATCATATAATATCTTACATTTTCAGTGCAATCAAAGTATGTGATATTTTTAAGATCACATACTTTAAGAGTTTGATAACTTTGCAAATTAGATGTAAATTAATCGAGGTCATGGCACTAGGTTTATTGACATTTAAGCAAACATACTTGTGTGATACTCCATAATTAATGTATGCATTCATAGTTATCGAATAAACACATTTCAATGGCAATTTGACACAGAAAGCTGGCCAGCATTCAGAAAACAAAAAAAACGTTGTTTTGATGTAAGGACATCCAAAATAATGTCATTCGAGTTTGACGTCATTTCCATTCAAAAATACACAGTACCACATATTCTAACGTCATTTGAATATCTAGTAATGGCAGACTGGAATTAAAGTTGCACGTACAGTTTACCAAAACACGTTGTATTAAGCTTGAGATTATATGATAAAGAGATTATTACCCTGGTGTATTTTAGTATTGTCAGTATCAGATATTAGGAATAAAAATAATGTAATACAATTTTATTCCTAATATATAATATTGACGATACCGGAAAACATTCTGGTAATAACCTCTATTTATTTATTTATTAAAATTTTACATCACAAATTTCTTTTTTTTTCTTTTTTTTTTTCTTTCTTAAACCAGACTGTTTTGTGGTAGGCATTTCATTCAGAATTCTTGTTATGTTACCCCATAATCACCCCCCCCTCCACCCACCCACCTTGCAAGCTGTCTCAAAATATGAACATACACTTATATATTTCTGAACAATCATTAAAAAAAATCACATACCACCAGTTGACCTCATACAGTTAAAGAAATTTGTTCTTTCTCTATAAATGAATCCCAGTATTTGTATGGTTCAGTTTATAAGAAAGTGAGGTCCAAACTCAAATCAGGCCTGCACAAATTAAAAATTTGCATAACCGGAAAATCGGTTATGCCAAAAAGATTGGCATAACCGGTTTAAAAAAAATAAATGAAAAAGAACTTTAAAATAATTTTAATAAAGAACACCATTGTCATGTTGAAGTAAAAATGAACTGTAATAATATACCTTTATAGTATACACGTCAAACTTATACACAGTCAAATTTTTCTTAGTAGATATTGTTGAATTAAATTTGAATTAGTATAATGATGACCTATCATTGTGTATAATCACTGTATATAAACAACAGACATACTAAATATCATAAAGGTGGTATTTATTGATGAAAGATATTTGGTCACAAAAAAATTACCATATAAATAGAATATTAAAAATGTTCTATTGTAAGCATTCTGATTGTCATAAGGGGTAGGTTATAGCCTGCTTCAAAGTTTATGTAGTAGTAAATTATTTGAATTCTTCATTTATTAGTTGTTGCTTATTATGATTTTTGCTTGTATTTAGTAATGATTCATCATAATGTCAATCCAGTTTCTTTTAACATTACCAATCCTCAAACAAAGGCAATTTCCCTCCCCCCCACAGAGTTTTCTCCAGTTTTCAAGTTTATATTCATGAATCATATATAATAAGCATAAGACAGTTTTGAAAATTAGTTCCAAATATTTAGTACAATGATATCTGCTCATAACCATAACTGTCAAACCAGTGAAACATTGGTCCATGTAGAATAACCAAAAAATAAACTAACACAAAACTGATCATCTTCTGATCTTCTAAAGTTAAAACAAAAACTAACACGGCTACAATTTCCAACCATTTTTGACTACAAGGAATACATTTAATTTCTTCTATACGATTATCATCATTCAAGACATAATCAAAGTACTTCGAAAAAGGCCATTTCTTAAATGTTTTCGCCGAAACTGTCTCTTTCGCTGCCATGATAACTTTTTTCATTGGAAAATCATCGCCATGTGTGATATTTGACAATTTCCCGTAATCAGCCGAAGTTTACCGATTAACGTTTATTAATGGAAGTATCACAATTTCTGACTGGCCGCATTTTGAAGGAATTCCCTTCGGTGACATCCAACAACCAATGAGAATATCTTCACAATATAAGTATTCTAGCTAGACTGGTATTTGCCATTTCCGTTACAGTTAATTATAATAACACATGTCGGAAACCAGTCAAGTTGTTTGCACCCGCAATGTAGACATTTTATTCAGAAAGTTTTGCACGAACGGTAAATCGGTTATGCGAAATCAGTTTGCATAACCGACGCACGAACGAAACGATCGTTCGTGCAATTTGTGCAGGCCTTTCAATCAATTTATTACACAGTACTATACATTTGTTCAGTGTGTTGGTAAGTTGTAACCCGATGGCAAGTGTTATCAATGTGTCCTAAGTCTGTGATGACCACAATTAATTGTTTGAGAAGTTGTAAATTTGGAGGGGGCTGGGTGATTATGCTTAATGATAGAGACTCATCTAAGATGCAGTGGGTTGCAGGACACAATTGTTTTTGCCCTTCCAACCAGTGCCTCACAGCTGGTTCCTCAAAGTCTGTGGTATGTACTGTTCTGTCTAAGAGAAAATTTATTTAGACAGAAAATGCATATGAAAGAACCCATGCTGTTTTTTTTTTTAATTTCAAAACTCCAGAGGGGAAATGTCCAGAAGAATGGGGCCAAATTAAGTTTTGTTTCCATGGATACCAGCATATGTGATTCTCATGTATGCCATTGAACACAAATGATTATACAATCAGTTAGAAATTATACTTATGACATGTGATAGGAGAATACATATAATTGCCTGAATGTGTACTAAGTAAATGTCTTTATTACATACCTGTGAGAGATAATACATTTTAATAACAAAATCGTACATCACATTGTGAGATAACTGTTTTCCTTAAAGCTGGGATATAAACGCGCTTGGCCAACAGAAGGGAGAATGGGGTCAACACAATGTGACATAAGATTTTGTATATTTCTTATTGAAATCAGTGTTGATTTCAACCAGACTGAGCAGAAAAACTTCTGGCAAACTGGTTTATGTGCTTCATGTAAAAAAGAATGACTATTTCTGAAAACAAGTTAAAATAGCTCGTAAATGTTCACGAAAAACTGCTTGCTGAACTTTTTAGTTTTAAAAGATTCGTTAAATAAACTATTTGTGAAATCAAAATATGAGTCATTAACCTCGATTGTGGGCGTGGCCTATGCTGACACTCGAACACCAGATGCTCTGAATGTTTACTTTTGTTTGATGCATTCTAAGCAATAATTATAAGTAGGTAATAAATAAAATACTACACTACTTTCAGTTTAATACCGTTTTTATGAACTCATACATTACAAAATGGTATCTAACTCACTTTCGCTCGCTAGATACCATTTTCTAATGTACTCATTCTTTAAATTGGTATTAAACTGAAATTCGTGCAATATTCTCTGTGTATGTACCTAATGTCCCTGATTTAAAGTGACAGACCTTAGTTTTTAAACACTTCCACATATTTTTCACTATTAAAGCCACTTTTACTAACTGAAATTAGACATGAATTACATCTTATTGTTTAGATTATCCATTTCCATACATCCACAGTGTTTCTGGTCATCCTCGTATTTATAATGCCATGAAATGCAGTTTTCATTATTCTAAAAATGCTTTTATGTCTGAGTAGTAACAGTTATGGAGACACACTCTAGTCTGTTTGGTGATAGTATTTCCCCATTTCAACCTCACAGACTCTTCGTGTCCCACTCTGTTGTAACTTTGTCCAGATGTGTTACAGATTAAGTGTCAATTTTCAAATGTTAAAACTAGGGTCTGGGACTTTAAAAGTGGTGTGTTAGGTTAGAATAAAGAAAACAAAATTCGTAAATACTGCATGAATATTGGTAGAGAACTTGAGAGATTCTAGCATTTGGCAGTTGCTAGGTGATGCATGGAATCGTCTGACAGCGTACATTCATCATTGGTTTTAACGCCAAAAGTGACCAGTGAAATATGAGGTTATGTGTCATTTGTGTTATAGAATTTGTTTGATTTCGCAAGAACACGTTAATTTAGTTCCTTGACAGAGAAAAATGTCATCTTGTCAGGAGAGGAAATAGGGAGCACATGTCTGGAGGACAATTTGTCTTTTGCTTTCAATGAAAGTACATGAATGAGTGATCGTTATTTTAAAAACGTTCCCTTAGTTGTGTCTTTTCTTTTGTTATTATTATCATTATTTTATTTTGGTATTAAACTACATAACTACAGCCTCTTCATTTGATATTTATGAATGAATACAAGGTTTTTTTTAATGATGGATTTCAGTAATCAAACAGTAATTGTACGGAACTTTCCATTTTAAATTTTACACAAATGTTTATTGATTACTTTTTGTGGTACGTTCATGTTTTCCAAAGTGAAATTAATTACCGGTATTAAATTGCTTTCTTGAAACGTGCATCTGCGGGTGTTATTATTTTTGCCTGAAAGTGAATATAAAACTTTTCTAGCTGTTGGATGATTGACAGTTCTTAATTAAAAATGTGCTGGGGTGTCCTCAAACAATTTTTTGTTTTGTTTCTTGAAAATTTGAAATAATGAGATATTTCCTGAAACAGAAATATGACTAAATCTAATGGCTCTTAAACGCACTATGTCACAGATGGTTGACCTAATTATTGACCTAACAAGGAATTGTATGACAATATATACATTTGATTTGTACCTAAAAGTACTTTATTGGACCATCTACATAATCACCATATCACACTTATTATTGATATTTTATAAAAATAATTGAATTATGGGTACGGTCCATAATTCTGAGAAAAATAACGGCTATTTGGAAAGCAGAGGTGTGACGTAGTATTTTGAGTCACATGACGGGCATTCCCCGAATAACCACACTGCCAAAACAATTTACCAAGCTCGTGTAATGAGAACGCATGACCGTCCTATGCGACATAGGGTAAATAGAAGAAAAAAAACAATAATGAAAATACGTTATTAAAAGTAATAAAAACATGTACTAAATGATAATAAGCGTATACATTAGTTTATTTTAGCAACAGACGCATTTTAAACGTCGACAATCTCGCCTAGTTAGGCCTTTGCATATACAGATAAATTTATCGTTAGCCGTACGCGAAAAACTCTAAACATCTGGATCACGAACACCTTCAT
>JAECMU010164442.1:0-13216 GCA_016106625.1 Dracogyra subfuscus
AGCAAAATGAGACAGGGCCCCCGACATTTGGATGGATAATGAAATTTTTTTGTGGTCAACCCCTATTGATTTTTTGCATGCCAGTCGAAAAGTAACTGTAGGTTCAAAAATTGGTAGTCACTTAATCCTTGCGATATTTAATCCGAGGCAATATTAGCATGTAGATGCATTGGAAAATAAATGGTGGTGCGCAACCTAAAGCAGCAAAGGATCTTTTACTTTATCCCACAGCACTTTACATAGCAATGGCTGGAATGAGAAAGGGCCCAATGGACATACATGTATATATGCTAAAAAGAAAAAAAAGAAATGCTTTGTTTAACGATGCACTCAACATATTGTATTTACGGTTATATGGCATCAGACTTATAGTTAAGGACCACACAGATATTGAGAGAGAAAACCCGCTGCCGCCATTTCATGTGCTACTTTTTTCGATTAGCAGTAAGGAATCTTTTGTATGCACTATCCCATAGAGAGGATAGTACATACCACGGCCTTTGACGTACCAGTCATGGTGCACTGGCTGAAGCCAGAAATAGCGGTAGATTGATCACAAACCGACCGTGCATCAAGCGAGCATTTTACCACTGTGCCAGATCTCGCCCCTCTGCTAAAAGATGCTGACTTTCTTATTGAAGGATATGAACAAGACAATGTTCTTGCACCTGTGTCAATTCAATAAGAGTGGTGCGTAACACTGCAGTCCTTCTCAAGAAGAAACCACACTTCTTATTTTTATATAGATTATTTGATGAATAATTCAAAGATCATCTGGTCTGAACAGATTCAGGAACATATTTGCAAATAAATGGAATTAAGTCTAAAAATTACAACTATACATGCATGGCTATACATCAATATCACTACAGGAACGCAATCATTTTTAAGTGTGCAATTCTTCCGCAATCTTTCTCCTCTAATATCCATTATTTTCAGGAATGTTTTTTTTTTTTCTTTTTCTCTTTTTCAACATTTTGTGTGATTTTGTTTTTTTGTTAGGTTTAAAACAAACTGGAAGTCTAAAACTGAATGTATAATCATTATAAAATGTTATACTTCTCACAAGATTCCACTACATTAGCTGACTGAATATTCATCATAAAAGCTACGACAAGTATGCCTTATTGAATCTGTAGTAAAAATATGCCTTATTGAATCTGTAGTAAAAGTATGCCTTCTTGAATCTGTAGTAAAAATATGCCTTATTGAATCTGTATTAAAATATGCCTTATTGAATCTGTAGTAAAAATATGCCTTATTGAATCTGTAGTAAAAGTATGCCTTATTGAATCTGTAGTAAAAATATGCCTTATTGAATCTGTAGTAAAAGTATGCCTTATTGAATCTGTAGTAAAAATATGCCTTACTAATCTGTGATAAAAGTTTACCTTATTGAATCTGTAGTAAAAATATGCCTTATTGAATCTGTAGTAAAAGTATGCCTTATTGAATATGTAGTAAAAGTATGCCTTATTGAATCTGTAGTAAAAATATGCCTTACTAATCTGTGATAAAAGTTTACCTTATTGAATCTGCAGTAAAAGTATGCCTTATTGAATCTGTAGTTAAAAAATGTCTTACTGAATCTGTGATAAAAACAGTATTCCCGCTGCTTCATTTAAGCAGGGTTCCCCGCCCCGCTATTCCATTTTGCCGCCCTCCTTTATTTTTAAGCGACCCTCTTTATTTTCCAGGACCTATCCACTATTTCCAAATGCACACTTTTTTGCACACACAAAAAAACCAACAACAATCGGTCTACACGCTGGACATCAAAGGAAGCATGCAAGCCACGTTGTGTACGAAAAAGCAATTGACAAAACATTTATGACAGTTACCGTAACGTAATTTAACAGTATTTTTAAAAGCCTCTATTTTGTCCCATATCCATTTGTATGTTTAATAGACACAATAAAAGTTATATTTTATGTCAGCAATGAAAACATTTTATTTTTTATGGATTCTGCAATCTCCGATTGAAACCAACCCCCAAAACCTCACTTATGATGCCAAATTTGTCATGTGATTAGAACGGTCATTCTGTCATTTGTGTCCGCTAACTATCGTCAAATATTTTGTCCTTG
This sequence comes from Dracogyra subfuscus, assembly GCA_016106625.1. Classification (NCBI taxonomy): domain Eukaryota; kingdom Metazoa; phylum Mollusca; class Gastropoda; order Neomphalida; family Peltospiridae; genus Dracogyra; species Dracogyra subfuscus. The sequence continues at coordinate 2,088 of JAECMU010164442.1, forward strand.
GTTGCAGATATAATTGGTTGTAACTGATGAATTTTACTTTCTGTCATTCTGTTTATTCAGGAATTCTTTATAAAATATTGTAAACTTTTAATTTTGGGAGATATGAACGCTTATAAAAACAACGGATGTGGTAGTGTTTATTATTAAAATCATTTATCTTGAGTGCCAAATAATATATACACCGCCTTTACAAAAACAAAACTTTTATCAGCTGGCGATAATATTTTATCACAGCGATCGATTCATTCGATGAAGATGGAAATAACAAAAATGTATCCAACATTAGGAGATCACGTTACAAATATCGTTATTGTTTTTCGTATATCTGGAAATCTTTTATTAAAAATAATAATATTAAAACTTTGATCGGTCCAGCAAAACCAGAACTGTCAGTGAATGCCAGACCGATACATTCTTCGATTCAATTAAAAGACGAGTCTGCTTTTATTTTGTATTTATAAACCTTTTTATAGGCAAAATAAGTAGTATGTATTTTCACAAAGTCTACCAACATACAACAATATAGTAACCAAACTACTCCCTCCCCCCTCCTCCCTGTTTTTTTTGTGTGTGTGTGTGTGTGTTGTTTTTTTTTAAGGGTGTGGTGCCGAGCGGCCGCCCTCCTTTAATTTTCACACAGCGAGAACACTGAAAAGTTTACCTTATTGAATCTGCAGTAAAAGTATGCCTTATTGAATCTGTAGTAAAAGTATGCCTTACTGAATCTGTAGTAAAAGTATGGCTTATTGAATCTGTAATAAAAGTATGCCTTACTGAATCTGTAGTAAAAGTATGCCTTACTGAATCTGTAGTAAAAGTATGCCTTATTGAATCTGTAGTAAAAGTATGCCTTACTGAATCTGTAGTAAAAGTATGCCTTATTGAATCTGTAGTAAAAGTATGGCTTATTGAATCTGTAGTAAAAGTATGCCTTATTGAATCTGTAGTAAAAGTATGGCTTATTGAATCTGTAGTAAAAGTATGCCTTATTGAATCTGTAATAAAAGTATGCCTTATTGAATCTGTAATAAAAGTATGCCTTACTGAATCTGTAATAAAAGTATGCCTTATTGAATCTGTAATAAAAGTATGCCTTACTGAATCTGTAGTAAAAGTATGGCTTATTGAATCTGTAGTAAAATATGCCTTACTGAATCTGTATTAAAAGTATGCCTTATTGAATCTGTAGTAAAAATATGCCTTATTGAATCTATGATAAAGTTTACCTTAATGAATCTGCAGTAAACGTATGCAAGTATGCCTTATTCAATCTGCAGTAAACATATTCAAGTATGCCTTGTTGAATCTGCAGTAAAAGTATGCCTTACTGAATCTGTAGTAAAAATATGCCTTATTGAATCTATGATAAAGTTTACCTTAATGAATCTGCAGTAAACATAGTCAAGTATGCCTTATTAAATCTGCAGTAAAAGTATGCCTTAAACTGATTCTACAGTAAAACAATAAGCCTTATTGAATCCGTAGTAAATATTTGTGTTAATGAATCTGCAGTAACATTATGCCTTATTCAATGTATGGTAAAAGTAAGCCTTATTGAATCTGTAGTAAAAGAATACAAGTATATATACTAAACAAAAAAGAAAACTTCTGATTTGTACATATAGTATTTGTTGTGTTAAAGAATTCATTGTGTAATGAAATTATATACCGTATATTGCTGTGTATAAGCCAACCCCTTACTTTTACCCCAAAAATCTCATACAAAATGATCGGTCTCGTGTATAAGCCGAAGTCAACTTTTGACAAATGACTGACATGGACAACGTTAATATATTGTTACACTTACAGATATTCATGTGGAGTTGTCAAAACATAAGTTAAGTGGCGTTTACCTAAAGATTTACCTGAAGATGTTGACGTTTTCATTATTTCTTGCAGTATGCCCATTTCGATAATGACGTCATCGGTGGTGTAAATTTAATTTAGCACTCGTTAAATATTGTAAAAAAGGAACAAATGCTGAATGTGGTTTTAAAAATAATTATTCATAAGTAACAGGTGCATTTATAAATATTTTGACATATATTTCTCATAAATAAATAAAATACAGATTGAGGTACACAAAGCAAACACAAATGTTGAAAATGTCAATATTGTAAAAAGTGAATGTTCATTCACTTGAGCTGTCGGCGTCGGGTAAATCGCTTGTTCTGTAGACGTCAAATTAGGAATCTGAGTCCTCAGTTGAAAGTGTTTTCTAAATGGCTTCATCTATGTTGTCGTCATAGTAATCGGCAATTTCGCTTTCTTTGGTGTTTTCACTCATGTCGGTTTCTGTTTTTTCCGGAGCTGTGTTCTTGTCACCACTCAGCTAGTGCTCAGCAAAGAGTGCGTCATCTTCGGAGCCGTCCATTGCATTTGAAATACCCGTCTAAGAAAACTGTAACAGACCATCGCACTTGGAATCTGGTCCCAAGCATCCTTCACCCACTGGACGACAGTGGAAAGGGGTGCTCGGCGCCTGCTGCCAGTTTTGGTGTAGCTGTGTTATTCATCCACCATCCACTCATCACACGCATTTGAACGGTTTGTTCAAACTAACATCAAGAGGTTGCAACACTGACATGCATCCACCCGGAATGACAGCCTGTCGAATGTGCAACTCTCTTAACTTTGTTTTTACGGGCTCTGTGAGATGAGTGCGGAACATGTCCTGGACAAGAAGTGATCTGCAGCGCCATAGACCGCCGGGCCTCATCATCCACACGTCTTCCAACCACTGAAGAACTAGTGACTCGTTCATCCACCCTTTCTCGTTGCCAGCAATCACAACACCTTTAGGAAATGTCTCTTTGGGCATCGTCTTTCTTTTGAAAATCACTATCACCATACAAGCAAGGACCACTGTAAAGTGCTGTTTCTCAGCACCACACGTCTTCACCTGAAACGTGTGTGCCCCCTTTCTGTCAACAGTTCGGTTTCCTGGCATGTCAAAATTCATGGGTGTCTCGTCCATGTTTCCTATCTGTCCCAGATCAAATCGAACGGTTTTTTGTCTACTTCAGCTGGTAGCTTCTGGGCAATGTAAGTTCTTTGACGAAGAGCTAAATGGTTTCTCTCCATAAATCTGGAACACCATTTTCCGGATGTCATGAATGTGGAAGGAATGTCTAGGTCTGTCCTTGTATTGCAGATGTGCATGGCCCGCTGTCTTATCATCATTCGGTGATGATGTAACCGCACTATCGCTGTTCGTTGACCTAGGGTGCCAGAACTTCTTCAAGTGGCATGTTTGGTGAAACGGAGTGCCGTCTAGCCTTCTTCGTCTTCGGCATTTCAGCGATCAAGGCTTCGTCTTTTTTCCAGTTCCGAATTTGTTTTTCGTGTATATTAAACTCTCTCGCTGTTGTGCAGTTGTTGTTCATTTCGGCGAACTCGATGACCCGTAGTTTAAAACAGGCATCGTATGCAGATCGTTTTCGTTTGGAGCTTATGATGCGGCAAGGCAGTATCGAAGAAAATGGATGCACCCAGAAATTTCATTATTTATAATATTTACATAGATTACTCCCAATTGATGTTTTGATTACTATTAAGGACATGAACCAATACCGCTACTAAAATATTTGAGAGGCCCCACAGCTTCGTTGATCATTCAGAGAGATATACATCTGTGTCTTTGTTGTACTAATCAAGTCAACACAAATTAACAAAAACAGTTCATTATCTATCACAACAGACAATATTACTGTTCACTACATTCTAATAACAGAACAAATAAATCGGTCAGTAGCAATGCATCATTGCCCACAGGTGATTAACGGACAAGTGGGACGGCAAAATATCAGTATAATTAAACACGACATATTTAATCCCTGTAACTCCAGGCTTGGGATCGGTCACGTGGTATAGGTTTTAGCTAAACCGACCATGCGACAATGTTATCAAGAATTTATCGTTGTTTTGACACCACCAGTCCCTGTTAAAGAAACACAAAAAATGTTCCACTTATGGATATTACTATATATACTTTCACTGGTTAGTATTATATGTATGTGACAAAATTAGTTTGATCGATTCCGTTCCTGCTGTTCCAAATGAAAGTGGAAGAATTTACAACGAACCAACCAAAACTCATATATATTGACAGAAATAACACGCGTTTTGGCTACTATTCAATTTAAAACAACTAATTTGTTATTATTATTTATGAAACATATAGCACACTTAACAACAACAACAAAAAAACAATACTGCATGATGTGATGATTTATTTATATTTTGCTATCTAAATCTGAAGCAAAACGTAAATGATTGGTTGAAACTGTAAGAATTTTAGGTATCGATCTGTAGACTCTGTGTATTAGTCGATCCCTCTTTTTAGGATCGTATTTCTAGGCTTCAAAACTCGGCTTATACACGGCAATATACGGTACTGTACATAGTATTAGCCTTGAGCTGTATTATCAAGATTCATGAATTTTATATATTATTTTTGCACTGTTAATCGTCGAAAACATGAAATTCAATTTGCACGTGCAGCCATTGCCCATAGTTATCGTTCACCACTAGTCGTCACTGATGGCAATTTAAATGCTCAACCTTGCCGTGATGACATTCTTGCTCATCACGTCATTCCTCAACGCCAACATCTCGATTTTTCAGCATGATAATGCCACCTCTCATAAAGATAGAGACACTGTACATTTTCTTAGGACAAATAACATTGATTTCATTGATGACTGGCCCGCTAAAAGTCCTAATCTCAACCCTATCGAACATGTCTGGTATAGTCTGGATAGACGATTGAGGAGTCGTCCCAACCCACCCGCTAACGTCAACGAACTTCGTCAAGTGCTCATTCAGGAATGGAACAATATTCCACAGGCAGAAATCAACACTTTAGTCAATTCAATGCGCCTGCGATGCACTGCAGTGGTCAATTCAAGAGGTGGTCATACCCGTTATTAAGTTGGTGGAGTTTTTTTTAACCCCTATCACACTTCGTCACAATTTCTCCCAGTTTTTTTTAACATATGGCCATGATTTTTGCACCAAACGATGCACCATGGAACACTCTTTAAACACATATATAAGAATTATTACCCCAGTTTGTTTTCATCAAGCTATGTTCAAGCAAATTTAGCAGATGTTTCTTATTTTGTTCAGTATATAATAAACTTAATGAATCTGTATCCATATTTCTGGCATTCTGGTCTCATTACTGTCAGACTATCACTATCTGTCAATGTGGCAGTCAGGTGGCGGTTAACGAAACCCAATGACAACGGCATGCTAATAGCTACTACCAAGACATGCCGCCATCATATGTCGAGTAATTTCTCTTCCAATAACACCGTCATGAACGCCACTGTAGTGACCATCAGGAATCAGTTAGCAGGACATAACGACTTCACAAGTGGACGGGTCTGACGGAACAGGAGTCCACAATTAAAAGCAAAGCACTAAGCAATGCGTCGCTCGCATCATCTGCCACAGTTAATAATACAGCAGCCCTGCGGACAATTTCTTAAGTACACCATTGCATTGCTAAGACTGATGACCTTTGGTTTTCTAGTATAGCGGTTATTAAAACAAAAAGTCTTTTGTCTTCAGACCATCGACTTGAAACTTTAAGTTAAAAAGAAAAAGAAAGAAAGAGATGGTTTATTTAACAATGCACTCAACACATTTTATTTACGGTTATATGGCGTCAGACATATGGTTAAGGACCACACAGATTTTTTAGAGGAAACCTGCTGTCACTACTTCATGGGCTACTCTTATGTTGATTAACAGCAAGGGATCTTTTATTTGCGCTTCCCACAGCACAAACCATGGCCTTTGTTGAACCAGTTATGGATCACTGGTCAGTGCAAGTGGTTTACACCTACCCATTGAGTCTTGCGGAGCACTCACTCAGGGTTTGGAGTCAGTATCTGGATTCAAAATGTCATGCCTCGACTGGGATCCGAACCCAGTACCTATCAACCTATAGACCAATGAACTTTTTAAAAATGCACAACTTGACGTTTCGTCTGTCTATAACTGCAGACTTCTTCAAGGGTATGAGGGATGTGGAAAATTTACATTTATATCTATATTTATATATGTTAAAAAAAGTGAAAGTGTTGTTGCCTCATTTTGTAGATGATCTATCAAATGTAACATTCAATGATTCTAACAGACCTATTATAGCAATTTAGAACAAAGAAAGAATGAAAGAAGCACACACACAAAAAAACAACAACAAAAAAACCCCAAGAAAAGAAGCTGATTTAAGTTTACAATGTTGATTACTTCATTGTTGGAAGTTCACCACTTTTGTTCTAATTATGCAAGTAACATTCTGATAAAACTATGTAAAATAAGGGGATTGTGTTTTCCGATATATGCCAATGAAGCTGAGTGCTTTTACTATCATACATTTAATATTATTACCAATACTTGACCTAGAACGTGTATACACGTCTGCAGCACTCTACGGGTTAATCTGGACTCAAAATAATGTTAAATAATTCCAGGCTTAATGAAGGAAAAACTAAATTAAACATAAGTTTTGAGATTCTTTTTGAAAGTTGACCAAGATGAATAAAAAGCTTCAAATTTGTCAGCATATTTCAATTTTTTTACATTTTGTGTCAGTAATTTCAAATTTTCCATTTCTTGTGTCATCATATTTCAATTTTTCTATTTCTTGTCATCAAGCATATTCAATTATAATCAGTCATTGGAACATCAAAAATATGTTGCAAACATATTTTTTACAAAATCAACATATTTGATATTCTTAGGATAAACAGACAAGGTAACAATTTAAAAAATAATATTATGGATTGTATGCCTGTGAATATAAGGAAAAGGATATAGTTAAAGTTTATATTGTTTAACAACACCACTAAAGCACATTGATTTATTAATCATTGGCTATTGGATGTGTTAAAGCTTAGAGAGGAAACCTGCTATATTTTTTCATTAGTAGCAAGGGAACTTTTATATGCACCATCCCACAGACAGCATAGCACATACCACAGCCTTTAATATACCAGTCATGGAGCACGAACAAGAAATAGCCTAATGGGCCCATCGACGGGGATTGATCCCAGACTGACCATACATCAGGCGAGCACTTTACCACTGGACTAAATTCTACCCAAGACTGTAAAAAACAGGGGAGGACTTTTTTTTTTTTTAAATCAAAATATATTTATATTAAAACTCTTAAGACAACATAAAAAAAAAATTCTTAACTTTAATTTTTTACTTTTTACTTTTTTTTTTATCTTAAGATGTTTGTGTTTAACTGCAGATAAATTTAGAAAATTTTCAATCCTATCGAATAATCCACTAACAGCGTGTTAGGTAATATGTACAACATTATCCATTATCAGATAAGATTATGAACAAGAAGATTGAACGAGGTAAGAAAGACGGGGAAGACTGGCCGGTTTTTAATCAGGTTGAGTGATGAAGTCGGCCACAGAGACGGAAGGTTATTTAAATCCTCGTGTGCCATGTCTTACACTGCGTTAATCAATAAACCCTATTTAACGACTACAACAGAGTCAGATCATGTGATAGCACAATTGATTCAGGACTATACACAGTAAAGATATATTGGGTTGTGTAGTTAAGCATTTTTATCTAGTCTGCGCACCATGGCATCCATGAATGGGTCCCGGGATGGACATGCTTAAAACTTCCATGATATAGGAGCATGTAAAATAATTAAAGCCAAGGTAACCACAACTGGTACATCAAAGGCCATGGTATGTGCTATCCTGTCTATGGGATTGTGCATATAAACGATCCCTTGCTGCTAATCAAAAAGAATAGCCCATGAAGTGGCGACAGCAGGTTTCCTCTCTTAATATCTGTGTGCTTCTTAACCATAGGTCTGGTGCCATATAACCATAAATAAATTGTGTTGAGTGCATTGTTAAATGAAACATTTCCTTCCTTAAATATTTTTACTCATGTTCAAAGTGTAACAGTGTAACAAATATGTCAGAGTTGATACCCACAATGAGTGTGGTTGTATTTTAATTAGATGTAAGCATGTTAAACCAGTTGATTGAATAACGAAGACTGCTGGGGTGTTGTTAAACATTCATTCATTCACTGAATAATGAAGACGTGCTAGAGTGTTGTTAAACATTCATTCATTCATTGAATAATGAAGAAAGTTCCAAAACAAAGTAAAGGAAAGATAATTTGTTTAATGACAGAGCTCAGTACATTTTAAACTACAAGTATTTGAGAGAGAGAGAGAGAGAGAGAGAGAGAGAGAGAGAGAGAGAGAGAGAGAGAGAGAGAGAGAGAGAGAGAGAGAGAGAGAAAGTGAGAGACAGACAGACTGACAGACAACAGAGGCAGAGAAAAAATAAACCTGTTGCTGTATTTAGGAAAACTACAAAATTACTTTTATTAAACATGATACATCATATCAAAGTAATACATCCCTTATGGGATGTAACATTTCGACTTCATAAGATAACATCATCGACTGGCACACCACAACCTCACAGGAACATCATGCAAATGAGTGGATTGAAAAAAAGAAAGACACATTTTATTTATGGTTATATGGTGTCAAATATATGGTTAATGACCACACAGATTTTTGAGAGGAAACCCACTGTCAACACTTCATGGGCTATTCTTATGTCGATTAACAGCAGGGGATCTTTTATTTGTGCTTCCCACAGGCATGATAGCACAAACCATGGCCTTTATTGAACAGATTTTTGAGAGGAAACCCACTGTCAACACTTCATGGGCTATTCTTATGTCGATTAACAGCAAGGGATCTTTTATTTGCACTTCCCACAGCACAAACCATGGCCTTTGTTGAACCAGTTATGGATCACTGGTCGGTGCAAGTGGTTTACACTTACCCATTAAGCCTTGCGGAGCACTCACTCAGGGTTTGGAGTCGGTATCTGGATTAAAAATCTGATGCCTCGACTGGGATCCAAACCCAATACCTACCATCCTGTAGACCGATGGCCTAACCATGATGCCACTGAGGCTGGTATGAGTGGATTGATGATGGGTAATAAATATAATACTAAACTTGCTACCATTTTGAATCATGTTTATTTCCCTTGTGAAATAATTTTCATTGTTACATGCTAAAGATTGTGACAATTTAAATTTATTGAACTCAGGACAGAGTTGATATTAAATGGAAGGTCGTTTATTATCTTATATATACTACATGAGTGACCATTAGATACTCTTTATCTAGCAATGATTTGTTTTAAAATAAATATGTGCAAAAGTGAGTTGGGCAAATTTATAAACAACTAATTGTAAAATAAATGCTATCTAATGGGCACAAATATAGTATTTAATTTTTAAAGTATTCCCAAAATCCAGGTTTTAAAATAAATTTTGTCTTTTCCAATTAAAACCTTTTTGTGGTCCTGGCGCTTGTGATTCAGAGACAAATCAATTTCAAGTTAACTTGAAACACAATCGATTCTGTTCATGGTTTTTCTTTTTTTCATTGGAGAGTATACAGGGAATAACTGCTTACTGTCTTAAGACAGTCTTAAGGCTTTATCCTGCGAAAGTTAAAATGGCAGAGCCTTGCTGCATTCGCATTTGACCTGAGCAGGATAATATCTTAAGACGGTAACCAGTTATTTCTTTTATCCTGCAATCCTACAGGAATATTCAGAAAAATCATTATTTATTCCAATTTTGTGTACGCAAATAGAGTATTGTCAACATAGCAAGGCTTTTGCCATATGACGTCATGCAAAATACATGAAGTCATTATTTGTAAGACACTAGCTACATTCTGTCACATTAAAAATGTGTTTCTAAACTCTAATTAATAAAAAGATATACAAGTTTTGTATGGTTATCGCAAAACAAAAATTAATTTGTATTTACTATACTTCAACAAATAATTTAAAGAGTACGTTTATTGAAAATCTACTCTGAAATAATCATTTGTTTGTTTGTTTGTTTAATGACGCACTCAACACATTGTAATGACGGTTATATCGGCGTCGGACATATGATTATGTCGATAAAAACCCCAGTGGTTAGCTGACGGGATCGATCCTAGACTGACCGCGCATCAGGCGGACACTGTACCACTGGGCTATGCTGCCCGCCTGAAATAATATAGAGATTTATCTAGTCATCATATCTGGCCATGTATACAGTGATTGCTGGATAAATGGCAGTGGTGACCTGGTCATCACCTGGAAGCAGCCAATTGTTTGTCTTGAAATTGTTATCACCTGTATACATACAACATGTATGTGTTAACATACAACATGTATGTGTTACCAAAAATAACCAATGGAGTCCTCACCAAGGGGTGTATGTAAGAAACCAAGTTTCATTGGCCTATAGGACTAATAGTTTGTGAGAAATGGACTTAAACATGAAAACGTGGAGTAGAAGCTAAAGACAAATGTTGATGTTGTAGCTGTCACCGCTGAAACTACCGGAAAAGTAATACCTATATCTCACATTCTGACTTCACTGCTATCAGTGGGCAAGAGTGGTAAAGCACTTGCATTATGCTCGGGTGGTCTACGGATCGATCCCCATTGCTGGGCCCATTGGACTATTTCTTGTTCCAGTCACAAAGACTGTGTTATCCTGTCTGTGGGATATTTCATATGAAATATCCCTTGCTACTAATGGAAAAATATAACAGGTTTCACCACTTAGACTATGTCAAAATAGAGCGGGACGTAGCCCAGATATAAAGCGCTAGCTTGATGTATGGTCGGTTTAGTATCGATCCCTGTTGGTGGCACCATTGGGCTATTTCTTGTTCCAACCAGTGTACCATGACTTGTGTAACAAAGGCTGTGGTATGTACTATCCTGTCTGTGGGATATTACATATAAAAGATCGCTTGCTGCTAACAGAAAATCATAGCCTATGAAGTGGTGACAGCGGGTTTCCTCTCTCAATATCTGTGTGGTCCTTAACCATGTGTCTCACACCATATAACCATAAATAAAATGTGTTGCATGCATCATTAAATAAAACATTTCCTTCGTAAGTCAAAATTTCCAAATATTTGTCATCCAATAGCCAATGATTAATAAATCAATGTGTTCTTTTGGTGTTGTTTAAACAAAACAAACTTTATCTTTATCTATAACTCGACTTTGGTGTTTGGGAACCAAAAT
>JAECMU010164447.1:0-10883 GCA_016106625.1 Dracogyra subfuscus
TTTGCAGCCACGATCGTCTTCACGGCGAGACCGAACGAACCCTAAAACACACCATCATGCTAACGTGACATTTAAAGATGAAGTTCAAATTGACAATATTGATGGACCGATCATTGTTCCTGAAAACCAACCGCCACTCAAGACTGATAAACCTGAAAAGGAGAAAAGATTTTTCTTTTTCAAAAAGAAAAAGAAGGTATGTAACATTATCAGAGAAAAGATTACTTTTCCAGACATACGTTTTGTTGATGTGAGTGCTCAGTGGTATTATAAAGTGCTATCTGGACTGGGATCTACAGGCCATAAGATTTCAAATTTTACATGAAACACTTTCTAGGTTCCATACTTCGTGATCATAAAAACCCATCGAAAACTGTTTTATAAAAACACTTATATATATTTGTTTTTGTTGTTGAATAGTCCTATTTACATAATAATCATGGGAAACAAAATTTCAGTTCTGGGCCTGTGCTTATAAAACTTTTAAAGTCTAGACAGTCCAGACTTTAACGTAATGCTATTTGAATGGCGTTGTCAGGACGTTAAAGTCTGGACTTTATTAAAGTCTAGACTTTAAGGTTTATAAGCACGGGTCTGGTGATTTTACCAACACGGTGAAATCCAAAGCTAGATTTAACTCAGTCTGTAGTGTGTTCACCTGAGATGCTTTGTTCAAAGCGTCAGATAATACCCTCAGTGGATCCATTGTCCCATTCTCTAATTGTTTTGGGGGTTTTACCATCCCAACCATATGTATACAGGAATTGGTAATAAAAATCATCATGGTTAGAACAGTTTCACATCACATTATTTGAATATAATTTCAGGAAAAGGACAAGGGCAGGGTGAGCCCGCACCCAGGCACTGGTGTAAAGTCACCTGATGGAGAACCCCCGGCTCAACCTTGGAAGAAACCTGTTCAAGGCTTCTTCAGTCAGTACGTGCCTAAGACGGGCGTCCAGTACTATCGGGACCTGGCAGGAAACATCAAACAGGTGTGTACACAGTTTAAGGGGTCTTGCATGATGCAGTTTCAAATTCAAGCCTAATGGTTTTGGACAATTAGTTTCTTTTCACCTTGTTTGTTGGATGGCTTTACTATAAAACAATGCACTGTTATTCTGTTAGGGTCATTTTCAGTGCGTTCTGTTATTCTGTTAGGGTCATTTTCAGTGCGTTCTGTTATTCTGTTAGGGTCATTTTCAATGTGTTCTGTTATTCTGTTAGGGTCATTTTCAATGTGTTCTGTTATTCTGTTAGGGTCATTTTCAATGTGTTCTGTTATTCTGTTAGGGTCATTTTCAATGTGTTTTGTTATTCTGTTAGGGTCTGTCTCTCTTTTGTGTGTGATTGGGTGTATTTGCTTCTTTTTTTTTTACTCTGGGATGCCATTAACCTTTGTTAAATATATTGTTTTATATTATGTTAGAAAAGTCACTGACAGGTGTTTGGTTAATGAATGAATATTTAATGACACCAGTCTCTTTTGGTGTACTAAACAGTACTTTTGTTGTGATAGACTTTTACATGGCAAAATAAACATTCAATTTTCATTTCAAGGAATAATGCTTAATGTGTATTTAAGCATAATTAAGGTCATTTGTTTTTTTACTGATATTAGGGACACAATGAATATTATCCAATGTACTAATGACTCTTTGTCTTTCACATCTTTGTTTTCTGCAGGGCCCAGTAGGTTACGCTCCAATGTGCCAGTGTGGGCCAGCTCTGACCAAACTGGATCACAAGATAGACAACCACAAGGAGAAAGTGTACGACTACATTGATGCCTCACACCAGGTTCTCAAAGGTCAGCTTGACCATCTCGACCGACAGACGACTCAGCAGGTGTACGCCATTGACAAACTGACCAAAGAGAGACTGGGAAACGAGCACCAGGCTTGTCATGAGCGGATAACTCAGAGACTCTACAACGAGCGCCGTGACACCAAGAGCATGATGAACCAGTACAATGAACAGATACAGACATGGCTGGAGACGAAGCTGTCGTCGTACGGCCACTGTCTCGATCATCACCACGATGATTCAGCCCTGCCCTCACGGAACATATTCTCAGACTTTCATGAAACTGCCAATGGGAGATTGTTTCGGTCTCGGTCAGACGAGACACTTTCGCAGTCGGACTACAGTGGCAAGTTCAGAAAAAGGGATTTCTACGAGTCTCGCCAAGCCGCAATGCAGCAGATTCGTGGCTGGCAGATTCCCCTGTCTAAAGATGCATCTCGGCGTAGAGACCGAGGGAATACAGCTGTCACCCATGCAGAGGTGCATGTCAGAGACCCGGAGAGACAGGCAGATGGTGCCTCTCCAGTACGTAATGTACAGAGTCCCACTACCCAGTTTACACCCAGAGGAACGTTTCTCGACGTGCAGTCGTCTAATACAAACTCTAACGTGAGTCGACCTCCTGGGACAATTCCAATAGACATCCGTAATGTCAAGAGAGATCAAGGTGCCATTCCAAAGCGATTGCCCTCATCTCAGTCATGGCAGCCCTCTTCTGTATCTCAGAAACAAATGCCCACATCTCAGACGATAGAGAGCAGTCCGCACATTAGAGAAAGTCTGTCGAGAGAAGGCAGTCCCTATGGTGCGTGGACACCATCGAAGATGGTTCGAAGTCAAACAGACTCAAGTGAACTTAGAAATCGTACATCAAGTCCGAAGCCAAATTTACCCGAAAGGGGACCCCTAAATCTAAATAACCCGTCCAGTGCAAGGGAGTTCCCCTATAGACCCTCCCACAGTGGCACTGGACAATCGAACCCAGCAGTGAATCCCAAACCTTGCCTGGCTTATTCGACACCCAGTGTGAACCAACAGCATGCAGCGGTGTCGAACAGCAGAATACACTGTGATCAGGGTGAATACCGGTCATACTACCGGGACCAGTCTCCAGTGTATCCTACAAGGACTCTGTCTTCAGATGCACTGCTGGAAAATGACGGTTCATTTTCACAGAACTTAACCCGGAGTAAGAGCACAGACAGGACACTGGAAGATGTGGTTGGTAAAGCTAGGCCTCTTGGTCGAAATGTCAATCTGAATGCAGCAGGTGGTGCAGCTGCAAGTAGTCACGCAGCCCCGCAATACAGACATGGCATTCCTTACAGAATTCCAAACACGTCTGCTTCTAGTAGTACCAACAAGAATCCATATGTCAGCTCTGTTTTAAATTCCAATGAAAGAGGAAACTCTGAAAGTGTGTATACAAGAGTTAATCACGATGGTGTGAATGTCAAAGAAAATCGTGAAACTGTGAATCGTTCCCCTCTCGATAGACATCAGTTTGTTAATGGGTGGAAGAATTCCGATGAGAACAGAGAAAGGAATTATGGGACTGTTTCTCCGCTTGCTAAAGAGAAACAGTCGTATAGAAGTATGTACGGAATAAATGGAGACGGGTGTAATTATAAGTCTGCAGACAACAGAGCAGGTCAGCAGTTTCACAGCAAATCGGAAAACAATTTGTTGGAAGGTGCGTTGGACCAGTCTAGTCGAAATTCACCCTGTCCATCTCATCTGCCGTCATATTCCTACCATAGCAACAACACTTCCTATAACAAATCTTTCACCGTTGGCAGCAATTACAGTGGCAATATCACTTCAAATAGTGCGTCTGGCAAATCATTGACAGGTAATTCTGTGGACAACCGAGGCAATTTCAGCAGTTCCTTAAACCATAGAGACTCTTCCAGTAACTATGGCAACAGCTTTAATGGTGTTAAAACGAGTAACGGGTACGGTAATGATGTATCGAACAGTTCAAGCAGTTGCTTACATCATGAGAGTCAGTACACACGCTCCTCTGTGTTCAACCCGGGCTACGCCAACACAAGCAAGGAAAACTCCACCTGCAGCAGCAATCAGGATTCCGGTTACAGCAGCAAGGCGAAGCTGCCACACACTGACTCAAATCAAAATGGGTTGCCTAGCAACAGTAACACCCCATCATCATCGTTCAGCATGGACCGAAGCCTCACCGATCGTAGCCTTTCCGTTAGTTCTCCAAATGCGAGTCACACGAACTCGCCGTTTTCTCCGACCAGCCATCCGGATTACGAGCGGATACAGACACGACAACACCAGAACAGCGTCCAGTCGCATGTGAACAGCTGGTATCAGCGCAAGTTGTTAGAGGCAGCAGAGAAACTCCGTAACAGTGAACAGTACAGTGGTGCTCAAAACTATGGGGATTATAAACCAGCGGTTATTCATTACGACCCAGTCAATGGCAGTGATGTGTGAACATAAACATCACACCTTCAGTTCCTTTGTCACCACATTCATTTGTTTAAATTAATCAGTACTCATTTTCAAGACATGTCTGTATACTTGCCTATTATTTCAACCTTTAATAGCTTAGTAGATTTTGTTTTTTTATTATTGCAAGAGATGTTTTGCATTTTAGACCCTTCTACTATAAAAATATAGTATATATATATGAGTAAAAGGTAAAGCCTTTGTTGTTTTAAGAAAAAGTCCTGTTCTAGTGTACACCTTTGAGTCAAGATCATTCTAAACCAATCTTCCATAGTTTCTGTATCAAAACAAAAACTGTTGTAATCTCAAATATAGAAGAATGTCCGAAGTTTTAAACACTAGAGTGGGCTGTCTGAACCTCAAGTATTAGAAAACTCTATCCAAAAATGTTATCTGCAGTTCACTGTGCATTTGTTTCGGTATTGATAAATTAAACTAATCTTGATGAGATAATTAAAACAGGCATCGAAATAAGTCCGGAATGGTTATTCAGGTTACCGGGAAGTTAAAAATGATTATTTATTTTTTTCATATTGTAATCACGGTCCTCAGTTTGGGTTTTTGGGGTTTTTTTTAAAGAGATGGGGGGGGGGGAATCTTTGCGTGTCTGGTGAACTTCTGTCACTCATAGGCCAAAGACAAGCCAATTGACCAATCAGAGGCCACGTTTTAAAATCGGACCAAATAACTGATACACTTACAAATATCGTGAAGGATGGCAAGATCATGTTGACGTTCGGGTTTTATTAAACAAAAAATAATTCACTTGTCCGCGGACAAGTAAAGATGAAAAAAGTACTTGTCCAGTTTCAGGTCGGGCATGTCAGGCATATTAGTTCCACACCCCTGCCTACAATGCTTAATTTTATCAACTGTATTGTATTTAAATATAAATTATACAATGGTATTCTATTTAAATATAAATTATACACATAAGTATCGGTACAACAATAACAGTGATATGAATTAATAACAAAAATTAAACTATCAGCCTGTTTTAACATATGAAGGAATGATCATTGATGGGAATTGTAAACTTTATAAATATGTTGTAACCTATACATGTATAGTCCGTCTTACCAAATACACCTTTTGTCATGCTATGGAATTTACTATAAGTTATTTATTTCTGTTTTTTAAATGCACACAAAGATAGTGGGTTTTTTTTTTTATTTCCAAAAGACTTTTACTTTTCTTCTTATGTCAAACCAAACTTAAATTATTTAGAGAAACCATTTTTGTAGGAGGATGGGATGGACTATAGATTACCAGGTCAGTAATTTATGGTAACCTGTACATGGATATCTGACACAATGCTAATTTCGATGTCTGTTAAAAAGAAATTTTTTGAAACTAAATCTTATTTAGATACATATTTATTTTGTTCTTCTCCAAATGGGTATGAATTTAGGTTTTTTTCTCACTTCTTTCTTCTTCTTTTTTTTGTTTTTTTTTTAAATGCCAGTTTAAAACAAACTATGATTTATACTTCTTTTCATTCATTATAAGAAGGAGCGAAAAGAAGAAGATTTATACTTTGCTTGATTTACTATAGTTAATATATGCATATTTTGTATTATCTTATTTTGTATATTGTCATCTAGAGACAACCTTGACTAGAGAATTGACCTTGTAATTATAGGCAGATAATACTAGAGAGTAGTAGAGACCTCAAGTCAAACCATTTGGTTAATGCATTGTCATGTCCGTGTCATTATGTTAATATTTGTCTGTCCTAAAAACGAAGGACCAAATTTACAAAGCCTGTTTTTGCCTTAAACGCATCTAACTACATATGTTTACAATGCTTAACGCCTGTGTTTTAAGATAAATGGTATTTATAAGTTTGGTCCTAAATGTTTATTGACATACAACTACAAAGTGTTGTAGTAAAATAAATTTAATTTATTATTAATAAGTAATGGAATGTAGGCCTACTGTGCAAAAGATACATAGCCAAACATTTGTAATCAATCACACTTTACTTTACTGTAGTGAGGGTTATTTTAGAAATGATCACTTAGTGTGAGGTTTTAGATAGAGGAAATATTCCACCACTACATACCGTACATTGATCAAAGTTAAGTACAGTCAAATCTGTTAAACAGCCACAAAACGGTGTCAAAAAATAGCCTTTTAAGACAGGTAGCTACTTAATACAGGTTAGTTTATACTGCATTAGATGATTTGGGAGTATCAAAATGTAGACTCAACAAAGATGGCTGCTTAAAAACAGGTGGCCAGTACAAGAGCAGTGACTAATTTCAATTCATTTTTGGTACAGGCTCCTCATTCATAAACATACTCAAGTCATTAAGTCAAAGTGCATATATATATGTATCAAACACTGACTTGAGTAGTCTTTTGAACATTGAGCCAGAGCAGCGATAAGGATTTTCTTATGAGGGATGCAGCTAAAAATACAAAGGCATTTGCCAGACTATCCATTTTCAATACATGTTTATTGTATGGGATCATTTGCAGAACTAGGAAGGGGTGAATATGCACAGTCTCCACCTCTGGATTTGCTGTTGTAGCCATGCAAAACATTCCAGGATACTCATAAAGCATAAAACAATATTTGGATTTGGTGCCTCTCCTTCCCTATACTTTCTTCCCACCTTCCCTCACACATAATCATTTCTGGAAGATGCCCAAGTATGTTCATTGTAAGAATTTACCAAAGACTTTAGAGTGCAAATACCACAGTTGGTCAAAATCATTATTCGTTTAATCACCAATGGTGCTAAAAATTGTTTACATTTGATCAGATTCATTTGGTTTCAACTATGTTTGAATAACTCACTAAGTCTTTATGTTTGGAATATTGTAGAAACTGTTTTTGTACATTTTACTATTCATTATTAAAGTACAGAAAACTAATTTAGTCATGTTAGCCGGTATAAAATAGCAGGGCTTGACTAACCAAATTATTTTGGCTTTGATTAGTGTATGGCATTATTTATATTTATACTTTTAGTTATCTTTTTATAAACATGGTTACATGTAATTACATAGGAAGAAAACAACTGTACAATAACAATATATTAGCATAAAATATCAGTGGAGTTCCAAGAAAGAAAAGTTTTATTTTTGTAATGACATTGCAGGGCTCGAACTTAACGACGGCAATTGCCGTCATCGAGATATAAATTGCCATAGGTAGCAATCATCACTGACAGCATAAAAGTGCCATCAGTAAAACTCCTCAACATCTAGTGTACATTATCAGCCAGTATTTAACATTTGCACATTCGAAATATGTCTACATAACAGTTCAATAACCTTTCTGTCATGTTTATTTGCTGCAAATGTCACCTTATTTTTTAATTGCCATATAGGGAGATTCAAAATTGCCGTTGGTGCACTGTTTCACCCATAGCAGTTCTTTACAAAATTGTAGTGGGAGACCCATTTTTAAGATCAAGCCCTGACATTCTTTTTTTTCTAATATAAGGTTATTTTAACACTTGTTTGAGAGTTGTATTGTAAAACAGTTCAGAGCAGAATGTAACTTAATCATTTAGCTTTCTTCTCTTTCAGTAAAATTATTTCAGTAGTTTACTTTTGTATCGTCATAGTTGAACAGAATTTAGACTTAACTGGTTGGAATGAAAGTTCTCTTAATATCATTAGAACAAGCATTATTGTCAGTAGAAACATGAGGTAAAAAATAAAAAGTGTACAGTAGTGTAAACTGTAAACAAAGACTCAAAACTGAATATTTTAACATGAGTTTCAGCGACATTTTCTGTACACAGATTTTCAACTCCTGTTTTATTAGCAGCACAGTTTTTCCACAGGGAAAAACCCATCTAGATTTCACTAAAGTAACGAAAGCTGAATATTTGTTGTGGAAAAATGGAACATGTATTATTTAATTTTGAAGCAAGGATTTATCACTGTACGTTAACTCGTTGTAATGGAAATTGTTGTCAATTTATGTTGGTGCAAATAAAAGTTTTACTTTATTAAATAATTTTTCCATGAACAGAAAATCATTCCTTTAGTAAAGAATATTTATATTTAAAAAAAAAATAAAGTTTAGATTTCACAAGTACAGATGCAGCACAATGGTAGATGTATTTTAGTGCCATGTAGCTAAAAACTATTAAGTTTTAGTTTATAATTCTCATGTATCCAACTATGTATCCATTTTCTTTTTCATTTTTAATAATTACATCTGGCAGTAATTTAAATATCATATTTGTTTTTAAAAAATATTTTAAAAATAGAGCCATTTTCTAAGCCAAAGAACTAAAGCAAACAAAGTAAAAATGCATTGCTTTACCATATACACTGATGTCCAAATGAAATTATACCATGATTCTTGAGATAAAACTGAAGAAAAACCAAAACATGTTGCATGTTTAAAAGATATAGATTCATGAGAGTGGTGTTTTGGCATGTTGAGAACAAAATTTCATTCCATAAAAGCAGACACATTAAACCACCATTTCATTTCCATTATCTAAAATTTTGTTATAAACAAATTTAAATAAATTTGTCTTGGTATGCTGAGGTTCTGAGAAGATGTCCATTAATTCATTCATTTAGCATACAATTTTGCTTCACCATAATAAACTCAACAAAATTAAGAGTCAGTATACTTCTGGAAACATTTTTGCTAGTCTTTTATTATTTACTGGTAAGCAAGTTCTGATCACAGACATCTTCAAAACATTGTTTCAGCAAAAATCGTACACACTGTTGGATTTTCTTACATTTAAAAAAATTACTGCAGTACACATTTAGCTAGGATTCATTACACGTTTGTTTGCAACATTACCTGTCATTTTGTTTGCTCTGAATTATTGTTTAAACAAGTTTAAGAACATTGATTTGGACCCCTTGTCATGGCAATGCCATTCAAATAGCATTACATTAAAGTCTGGACAATAAAGTCTAGATGTTAAGTTTTATAAGCACAGGCTCATATCTAAAGAAAAATATGGTAAAGATCTAGTGACAATTAATTTCATGGAGTATATTATTATGATATAGAATCTCATGAAATACATTCCAGGACTGCATCCATTCCTGTGGAATCTGATCTTCTGTTTGATCTTCTTCTTACATCATGTTCATTCCATTCAGAGCATCACTTTTCAACATTATTTATTATTATACTTTGTTTATTTATCATGTATATAACCTTGGAACAAGGGTTGTGTGTACAGACTTTGTACAGATGTTTTGTTATGGTACCAATGAGAAACCATTGGGCAAATAAGGTATTACATTGTGGAAAACATATTTTTGTATAATTATTATTGCTAAATACTGGAATGTACAAATAATTGGTACATTAAATGTATTTTTGCTAAATTAAAATATGTCGTTGTCTTCTTTTTTTCTTGCTATTTTCTTGTAGTTTGGCAAGTACAAACCAACAAAGCATGCATAAGTGTCTGAGACAGGCAAAAATTATACAGATAATTGGGCAAAATGGGTTAACCCAAGACCTTTTGACCATGTATTTTCATCATTCTAACATCAAAATTAGTTGTATTCCATTTTCGTTTAATTCAGGCAAAGCCCAGCCTGCCCCCACCCCCTAACAAAAACGGGGAGCTTGTATGCCTATGAAGGTATGTTTAATCAAGTGTATACAAATTCAGGTTATCAGTGGTTATAATAATTGGGTAGCTGTAACACTTAATTTTGAGATTAAAAGAAGAAACCTTCAGCATACTTGACAAGTATTGATTAAAAACAAGGCATCTTCCAATAGATAGTGTACCATTTCCCAGTGTTTGATGCAACAATTTCTTAGTACCAATTGAAAAGAAACTAATTAAAGTGACAGAGCCTAGCTTTTAAGCATAACATCTTTTTAAATGTTGGAGCCATTTAATTTTTCAAATATTTTTATTAAATACATGTTGTTTAGAATACCCATTTTTGTTGTCCTAGTTTTTGTGATATTAAGAAAAACATTTCGTAAGTCTAAAAACTCACATAGTTCTAATTTTAGTCAGTATTTCCCTGTTTAAGCATCACAGATTTTAGTTTCACTCAATTATTACTTTGGGTTAGTAGGTTTGTAGATTAACCAAACTTGGTGTCCATTTTCATAGGTTGAAATTAGGGCCTGCACCTTTAAGCCTACAACTGGAGCACCAATCAAAAGAAAGAAAGAAAAAGTAATTAACCCTACAACCCATTTCATCTTGGCTGAAGATTCTACTACTGAACTACAGGGCCTCTGAGAATTGAAAATTTGTGTGACCCATTTATCGGTTACGCACACAAATAAATCCAAGTAACCCATTTTCTTTTTGCGTAACTTTTTATACCCAAGTAAACAGTGCTCCAAATTTCACGTGGAAAAAAAAAAAAGATTATGCAAAATTAAGATTTGTGCAAACAAAACGATCATTCTTACAGTATTTACCTCATGGAATTTGATCAGATGTTGGCAATTACTTTCAAATAATGTCTAGTATTAATAATTGCTACAGTTAAAAAAGAAAAGTGACATCAACCAGTCAATGTGTTGAGTGCGTTGTAAAACATTTCTTTCCTTCATTCAACAAGTCAAAGCAATTAATCTCAGATCATTGAGATTCTTGTTCCTGCCAGACGATCAGTGGCGT
>JAECMU010164462.1:0-26694 GCA_016106625.1 Dracogyra subfuscus
GGCCAGCTCCCCACTGTGTCTCCCTCTGTTTTGTCAGTATAGACTAGTGTAACATACCTCGGCCAGCTCCCCACTGTGTCTCCCTGTTTTGTCAGTATGGACTAGTGTAACATACCTCGGCCAGCTCCCCACTGTGTCTCCCTCTGTTTTGTCAGTATGGACTGAACTTTGATCTGCTCATTCCTCAGACCCTCCAGTTGTTGATGCTGCTGTTGCATTAACTGTTCTTGCTGCTTCAGCTGCCATTGCCGGAGTTCTCGGAATCGCTGCAACAGCCGAGCCTGCTCCTGAGCCTGTTTCTGCTCTAGAAGATCCAGTGTGGTATCTGAAACAAATGTTAAGTCTGGCTTTATCTTTCCTCACCACACACTATGTTATCTTTAAGCAATTTGTTTCCTTTGTAAGTTATAACATATAAATATAAAAACTGGTTTTATTTTAGTGCATTGTCATACATACCTCCATTAGTAATATTTTCCATATCTCCATGGTTACTGGATGCTGGAATCTGATCAGACTTGATAAATTCAGTATCCATTAATAGGTTGCTCTGAAATTAAAGTGTTCTAAAATTAAATTTAATTAAACTGGCAAAAACATGTGGATCAAATTTAAATTTGTTTAGATGTACATTTGATGCATGGTACTACTGTTTAATTATCTTGTTAAACTGACTTAATATATTCTCAACTTTTATGGCAAAAACAAATCAGTATGTACCAGTCTTCGGAATTCTTGACGACCCCACAGAATTTGCTGTACTGTCTTGTGCCTATGCTGTGATGCCTAAAAAATCATGGGCATACATAGGATTTTGAAAAGGGGGGTTCGATTTTGAAAAGGGGGTTCCAAAATAGATTGCAGAGATATATTTGTATGTCGAATACATATAATAATATCAGATATCAATGTCAGATATATCAAATTATAAAAAAAGCGATTCCAGGGGGGGTCCAAATACCTGCTGTGGTGCCCCTTCTGTCTATGTGTTTAATCTAAATATCTGCTGTGGTGCCCCTTTTATCTATGTGTTTAATCCTAATTGGCAGATCATGTTTTTTGTTTGTTTTTTAAATAAAACATGAACGAATTTAATGTTCCTCAGTTGTGTTTTGTGTACAGTTTCTTGGTCATGTATTATAAATGAAAATCGAACACAACAAACAAAACATTAAGTGTATTGCCAAAATAGATTCCCATGGCTCAATTTTGTTTCCAAAAATAAAATGCCTACAAGAAAACAAAGGCTAAAAGAATCAGAAAAACAACAGAAGAAGATGGAGAAAAATTGCCAAAACTTTTTAATGTTTGTTATAGGACGAACCCATGATAAAATCACCCAAATTAATTTATTCGCAATTAATTGTAACACTGAAATAAATATGAACTGTTTATATAAAAACAAATCTTGAATATTCTATTTATTACCCATTCTTATTAGTTCATATACATTAACAAATGCTATATATACTCTGTACTTGTTAGAGCAGTTGCAGGGTAACATGAGTCCCGTGCTGAGCAATCAAGCTTCAAGGCCGATCAAAGAAGATGCCCACTGACAGAATCAACTGTACCATTTAAATGAATAAATGATGGGTGAAGGCTTCACCGTGAAGCAATTTTTAAAAGTATAGTTAAATTGGCAATCAATCATTTTTATCCTAACACTCCCTTCCCAAAACACACACTGAAAACATCCAGGGCTCGCACTGTCGGTAGCCAAATTAGCCATTGGCTAATTAAAAAAATAAAATAATAATAAATAAAAATTAAAAAATTAAAAAATTTGCAAGTGGCTAACATTTTGGCTAAGCTATTTTCTATCTTCCAATGTGAACAGAATGTTACATAATCTATCCGACATTTCAAACATAATAATAATACCAAATATTCAATTGGCATAATAGCAATCTCGCTACCGGTAACGAGAAACAATGTCATGCAGAATACAGAGTTAGGCCTAATGATGTTTGCTTATTTTAATAATCACGGTTATTAATTATAACAACATGCATTTGACATGTATGACAGCAATGTGACGGTGAATCAACTTGTTATTTTAACTCTGTAAAGTCTTTAAAACAAAGTACTAAAAAAAAACTATCCCAAGAGCCGAGTTCAGCATGACTAAGCAAAAACAAAATGTTTGCTGCACTGGTTTGTGCAGCTTCACGTTGAACCAAATGGACACCAATCAATGGACACCAATCAAACAGTTCAGCGTGAATATACGTTATACTTCAGAGTCACCTGAAACCCATGTGTCAAGAGACATTGTTGCGGACATTAAACCAAGCCCTGTCTATACAAATTAACATGAAAACCATGGTCACCAGCAGGGCCAGTTGAACAAAAATTGTACTAACTCTTATCAAATTCAACTGGCCCTTTAATGATCACATTGAAATTGAACCGCACAGACAAAATAAATACTAGAATGTTATTTATTGAATAATAACAATGTGCTCATCGTATATAGTCTGTTTGCTTCAACAGGAAACAGATAAATTGACAATTAACTTAAAAATCAAACTTTTAAATTCATATAAATACATGTTATTCAGTTTTAAGCCCATACCAACTCAAATAAAAAAAATAAAATTAAAAAGAAATCCAATAAAAATAAAAATGTTTAATACATAGGTGAAGACAAAATGCTAGAACACCCAAGGTATACAACATGACTCGCATTGTCTCTGAAGTAAAAGATAATGCAGTACAAAGAGACTAAAGGTAAAACTGTGCGTGCTTTAATAAACTAGTCAGGGAATGGCAGTCCTCTTTGTGGCAATGCAAGAGGGGTGAAATATCCAGTGACTGCCCTCCTATAGACGAAGCACTAGATAGAGATCCATGGAATCACCTACTATTTTGTAAAATCCCAATTCGCCTCTGTGTTGTACAGAGATATGGCTCTGACTAGGTATTAGTTTTGTCGTTCATATTACCTAGAATGTTCTATCAATTGCCTTAAAACCTAGATATTAGAAAAGAAGGTTTAACCTATGCAGTGTGATGGTCATTTGTAAAGATTTTGTAAAAAAATAATAATAATAATTTACACCGAACTTTTTTTGCCAAAAACAAATGTTACTTGATATGGTATGGGTTTAAAACTTAATAATTTAATATCAATGGATCGTTTTCCCTTTTGATGCAAATATTTTCTGCATCAGTAAAATCTAACAACGCCTGCATGCACATGTGTGTGTGTTTCTAAACGCATTTAATTTGGACATTGTAAATGCAACAATAATAGGCTTATAATAAAATAAATATTGAAAGACAAATAAATCTTAACCCCCTCCCCCAAAAAAAACCTACAACAAAAAACAAAATAAAACCCAGAACAGAACTTGATTACGTGCATGCCGTTACACAACGGCATATGAGGAACATACGTATTGTTTATTACAATAACATTTGGACGGTTATGTTATCATGTAAGGCTTGGTGTCATGCAAATCGCTTAAATTTAAAACAATACTGACAACGACAATCAATTAACTGACATTTGAAATAATCCCTGTGGTACCGGAAAACAGCCCTCGAAATTCGTGGGGGCAATCGGCAATGCCGTCGCAAAAGCTATCGCAAAATTGATTTGCGACAGCATTTCATTGCCGTCGCAAATCTGTGAGTGGTGAAGGCTGTAGGCATTTCTCTCTGAACTCTGTCCAATTACAGATCCCAGAAAGAAGCATAAATTTATTATCGTGTGTAGCTCAGTTTCCTTAATTAATATAAATTGCTTTATAGAAGCTTACGAAAATAAAGTTGAGATGTTATGTTTTAGTACATTATTACAGCAGTGGATCATATATGAATAATTTTGACAGCATTAATCTTTTCTTTAAAATTACCGTCGTAGTGCCGTTGCAAAATTGATTTGCGACGGCACTTAACTGCCGTAGCAAACTTGTCCGAATTTCAAGGACTGGGAAAATGTCATTGTTCTTCATCTTTTTTATATGTGCATGTTAGCGTAAGTTAAATTTACAAGATAGGTTTTTGCTTTTGTTCCAGAATAATATAAGCTAATTAAATATAATTAATTTTTACCATAGTTCATTGAATAACAATTGTCAAAAGGTAGGTCTACTACTACTAGATAATTATGGCGTATACAGAACATTTCAACAAGTTCACGACTTCAATATTTAAAAAATACATGCAATGTCTACAATAGATTTTGAGCTCTATTTTTAGAAACACTCGAACCAAAACCACAGAAGCTGTCTGGTGTTGTCAACATATATAATGCATGTTCTATGTCTTCTGCTGCTGTAGTTCGTGCCAGCACAGACGCGATGTGTTTTGTCATGTTTTATTCAGTTTCAGTGTGTTTAGTTTTTAACTGACCAGTACTATACTCGCAAGACCCTAAAATCGATGGTCTCCCAATGAACTACCTTTGTAAATTTCTTAGTCGCCCTTAGCCAATAAAGGTTGCCACAGGCGACTGCTCATTTTCAACCCTGCAGTCGTGGTGCACTGGGTGAAGTAAGAAATAGCGCAATGGACCCACCGATGGGGATTGATCCCAGACCGACAAGTGAGCGCTTTACCACTGAGCTGTGAACAATCACGAAAGCAACAGAGAGTGGTAGACACACACACACACACATAGAAACAATAATATTACATTCCTGTTTTCTCATGGTGAAAAAAGTACTTCATCTATGCCTAGTCGTATGCCTGCTTGGCATGTGTATCACTCTAGCATATCAAATGCTGTGGTATGTGCTACCCTGTCTGTGGGATGGTACATGGGCCTATAAAAGATCACTTGCTACTACTCTTAAAATGTAGTGTGTTTCCTTTCTAACACTGATAAAATTACCAAATATTTGACGTCTAATAGCTCATGATTAATGAATCGTTGTGCTCTAGTGGTATCGTTATACAAAATAAACTTTTGTCGTGATTGCCTGGTACTTGTAGTTTTGAGAAGGCCCTTGGAAGATGGAATGGCTGAGTAAGCGATCATGTGACGCAACATCACAATATAAAGTGCTTTAGATCTCACTAATTTGGGCACAACGGGGACTTTCTTTTTTCTAAGTACAGGAAGGTCATTTTAGGTCAATACTATCATTATAACAGCTACTGGAGAGTTGTCAATATTCAGAAATGCATTTCTAGCTGTTTTAATTAAAATAAACTTAATATTTCAGTGATTTTGAGGTGAGATATTTTGAGGTCAGTATGTTTATACTTAATTTGGACACGATTATTTTGGGCATCTGTATTTTGGGCACAACGTTAATCGCCTCAACTTTAATGCAATCTAAAGCCCTGATATAGGTTGGTGAACTTAGAATTCTGCTGTCTGGAGTTCGCCGAAGCTTAGCTGAATGGGTGCTGTCGGGTTTCTTTCTGTAGTGTGTATTAGTGATTAATATCTGAATTTTTTTAAAGCAATTAACCTGAAAATGATCAATGTCAAGGTATTTGATGTCAAACATAGGATTGTTGTCAGCCCTTGAAATTCAGACAAGTTTGCTGCGGCAGTTATGTGCCGTCGCAAATAAATTTTGCAACAGCACCACGGCTGCAATTTTAAAGAAAAGATTAATACTGTCAAAATTCTTCACATAACACCTCAACTTTATTTTCGTAAGCTTCTATATTTAAATAAACCAGTTTATATTAACTGAGGAAACTGAGATACACATGATAAATTTATGCTTTTTTCTGGGGTCTGTAATTGGACAGAGTTCAGAGAAACATGCCTACAGACTTTTCACCACTCACAGATTTGCGACGGCAATGAAATGCTGTAGCAAATCAAGTTTGCGATAGCTTTTGCGACGGCACTGCCGATTGCCGCTGCAAATTTCGAGGGCTGTGTTGTGGTATTAAAGTGGAAACCTTTGACAACTTTTTGGTTGTCGGCAATTGCCAAAAAAATACATGGCTTGGTCTCTGACTGTAATGAGAGCGTATTCATGTCCAAATGTCCATCTAGCTCTCGTACAGTTAGAATACTTGGGCTACATCACCTGCTGTGATAAAATGGAACAAAAGGAGTTAGGTTAGCCTTCATAAAATAATATATATATATGTATGTATGTATATATGTATGTATGAGAGCTAGAAGGACACTTGGATGTTATGATCTTTCTCTGCCATCAAGCAATAGAGGAAAAAACCCATTAACACCTACATATTTAAATGGAACATTATTAAAAGGGGTGCTGTCAGGTTTATCCCTGTAGTGTTTGTATGAGCGTATCATCTAAAATTATCAATGTAATTTTAAAGGTATTTAGCATCAAACAAGGCATTTTTGTTGCTATAACTTAGAATTTCAGAGTTTAAAAGAGTATCTTGTATAAAAAAAACCACACACAAACTCAAAATAACAACCAAGGCTCATTTTTATGTCTTAAAAGGTCTTCCGAAAGGCGTATGACTACGAGTCCAGTGTTTAAAACGTCGCCATGTGTGTCAGCGGAAACTGTTTGCCAGCATAATTGTATTCTAGAAAGTAACTGCCAGAAACCGCTCAGTAAAGTCGGACTTTTCCCCTTTAATTCAAGGTGAAGATTGTTTTGAAGTAAGTATTTCTTGGTCTCAGTGAGCTCGGAATAGATCACAGTATACAATTAAGGTGTGGAAACGTGATGGTAATTGTTATTTTGACCGTAATTTCCTTGTCCAGTAATTGTGAATGGCGGATTGCATAGACAGGATAAACTTCGCCGCCTGACAGTTAAGTTTATCTTGATGAACTAGTAAAAGAACCAAACAAAAAAAAAAGCACCTACCACATAATTGCTTTCTAATTAACACCAGATTACATACTGGAAGGCCCAAACTAAAAATTGCCAAAGAGACAGCAAGATTTGTTAAGTTCAGTTATTTTCTTTTCAAAGTATCAATGAAAAGTCTTCAACTGGACATGTTGACACTTGCACTGTCAAAAACTAACATTAAAAATGCACAAAACATAATGAAACTGGCTACAATTAAGGCATATAATGGTTATACACAACGACATTTTTTTCAAACCTGTTAACCCTGATATTTTACATATAAAAACAATCTAAATCTGACAAAATATACCATAATTGTTGTAAAACATTCGACTTGAGTATCAGTATTCCGCCATATTTAAACAAGGTACAACCAATAATGTAATTTTGTTACGCTTTGGATATAAAAAGTCTAGAACCCAAACTAGTTCGCACCGTATTAATTTGTTCCCAATCCGAGCAACAAAATTATATCAGTCCATATCGAATCTCTGCACTAACCAGAGCCCAAAAACGCGAATAAATTAATTTGATTTTTAAGTCTGGACAATTAATGCATTATTATGATTATATTCATATTTGATACGGTGTTCCTATCCAGACCCCCGCTTTCAACGCTAATATTTTGACATGCCACATGGTTGTGACTGCATTGTCCACCAACCACCGTCAGATGTTTGTCTCTAGGAAGACTACCAGTCACACAAGTGGTTAGACAAAGTTAAATTTGTTTTGTTTTTGTTTTGGGATATTTCATTGATAAAAAAAAACCCAACAGAATCAAAAGGATTGCACAAAAGGCAGAGCCTATATAAGTGCTCTTCTAAACTCTCCTATATAGTATTAAAAGGTAGATAGTAGATAGAATAAAAATGAGATAGTCGAGAAAAGATATGATAGTAACGATCCTATTGGTGGAGATAACCTTATATGGGCAGTAAAATCTAAATAATAAGCTAGTTCAACTCGAATATCTTACTTTCAGCTATATATTTATGTACTGCTTTAAAATAATAAATAGTTTTCTTCAAGTGTTAGGATTATTGACCCCGATAGTAGTAGATTAATGTCTAAAATATCATGGTAATTCCGTAACGATGCAAATAAATTATATCTTTGTCTGATGAAGAGTTATATTTGTAATACAAATCTCAATGAATATATTTAACTAAGTGTTTCTCGGTCGTCTAGTCTAAGTTTCCCTAGCTGCTTCAGCTAAATCAGTTGTTTATTTAACCATACCACTAGAAAATGGAACCAAATTGGACAAAACGGAACCTAGCGTTGGTTAAAACGGCACCAAACCCTATGGACAATGACGGAACATAGCCTAGTGTTGGCTGAAACGGCAACAAATATTTTAAACTGTTTTCCCAAAACGGAACAAAAATCATTACAAGTTGTGAACTTATAATATGCTCATTAAAACAACAGCCATATTAATCATTATTACGTTGTTTTGTTTTTATGTCCATGTAAGGGAGATTGAAATAATTGCAGCTAGACGTCGGCAATATGCAAGTGCAAGTTGGTTTTGGGGGCGAATTTCAAACGATGCCAGAAAACGCTTTTTTATACATGAAATTTACTACAATTATTTTTTCTAAACTGTCCCCCAAAATATTATTATCTTATTATTTCCAAAACACTTTTTCACTTTTACTTTTACATCAAAGAAAACTGAAATTATTTATAAAATAAAACATATTTGTAGGGGGGGGGGGGAGGGGGAGACTATTTATAAGTATCTCAGGGACGGAATAGATAAGCGTGCACTACAACAGCTTGCTCTGAATGTGCACGTTAAACCCTATGACCTGACCCGGAATAGATGTAACCAGACATAACACAATGCATCGATCTTTAAACTATTAGGTCATATATTGAAGAAAAAAAGGTTCCATTTTCACCATAAAAGGTTCCGTTTTCGCCAAAACATTGAGGTGCCGTTATAGCTAAATTGGTTCCGTTTTATTACTGGTGTCCTTTTAGCCTGATCTTCACTAGAATACATTGATTTATTAATCAACGGCTATTGGAAGACAGGCATTTTGCAATCTTGAGTCTCAGAGAGAAAACCTGCTACACCACCAGCCCTCCACTTGAGGATGATATTGTACAGTGTGTTTGTCATACACATAAAATTGTGGTTTGTGCCTCGCTAGAGATAGCTCACAGTACAGATACTGCCCCATACGGGGCTGATTCCACACTTAATAAACAATAGAGAAATAAATAATTTGCGTGACGTATGCATACATTTAAAAACATACTTTTTTAATTAACAGCTAAAGTTCTAGTCCCTCCCCTCATTCTATTAAAAAAAAAATTTTTTTTTTTTTTTGTGTATATAATTTCAGTTTGGTTTGACGTAATAAAAAAGGTTTTGAAAATAATAAAGAAATACAATTAGTGTATGCAATCCACAAATCAATCTGCTCTGAAATATATAACTTGTAGTAAATTACATAGTATGAAAAAAGGCGATCCTTGCTAGCCTGCAGAAAATAGCTATTACTGTTCGCATAACTGTGTACCAAAACACTAAGGGCTGAATTTACAAGGCCTGTTTATGTCTTACACACGTGTAACTAAATAGATGTACAATGCTTAAAAATCTGCGTGTAACAAAGACACGCTTTGTAATTAAGTGATTTTTGTGTAGTACTAGTCCGACAAGGTATGGAATTATTTTGTGGTATACTATAATCAAAACAGTAAAACAGAGTTAGAATGAATGAATGAATTAATGAATGTTTAACGACACCCCAGCACAAAAAACATATCGGCTATTGGGTGTCACAAATGGTAAGTATGTGAACATATTATTTATGTATACACTTATGTAAAAAAAACACACAAAAAAACCAGTGTAAAGTATAATACAATATATAAAATCAAGTTCACCAAAACAACAAATGGTCAAACATTTGTCATAATTACTCCTGTACACTTAATTGATAAAGCAAACAGAAACCAGACAAAAGGGGAGGGCTAAATATTATCTTTACTGGGCATATTGTAGGCCTACTAAAAACATCCTACGACATATAGCATGACAGGCGTGCATTATAGAAAGAAACAATAACCGAATAAATAGAAACGCCAAATAATTATGTCTGCAGAGCATTGTTACAAAAACATCTACCAAGCGTAATCTAATGCAATATAATTTACTTTAACCTTTGTAAATTTACGACACAGCAAAAATACGGGATAAAATTTTCTGTAGTGGACGAATCGTCTCGAGTTCCTCAATGGACGAATTTTCAGTGGACGAATCGTCCGTGGACGAATCGTCCAGTGGACGAATCGACTACATCCCTTGCAAACAAGGGGAGATAACTCAATTACGTGTCGACTGCTAGAACTTTGAACAAGTTATTTTAAACCTTCGTGTTTCCGTTTGTTACTTTCTTAAGACCAAATGTAGACCAGGTATTATTCCTAATTTAAGAAATGTATATCTGTATACTAAACGAATACATTTTTATTAGAAAAACATGGGTTTTTTCAAGCTCAGACATTGAAGGTCTTGCCTTGACCTCTCAGTCCTCTGTCCTTGAAAACACAACAAACGCAAGCCACATAGTTATGATAGTATAGTCGGACTCACAGTTACCGTGGGCTCGCAGTGTCCGTGGGCTTACAGTGTCCGTGGGCTTACAGTGTCCGTGGACTTGGCTTTTTTTGGAATAAACATTTGGAAGCGCCATCTAGCGTTTGTTGACATATGCAAACAGACTGAAGGGAGTATGTTTTTACCAAATGATCAGACAAATGCGAACAAATCAGTGTGAAATATTCCGTTCTCTTGTAAGGCCATAAGAATGAAAGTTATAGATTTGCATCCACCGCCTGCATGCCGTGAAGGGTACCGCTGAAAATTTTCATTATTTACAAAAAAAATTCATTATTTGCACAAAAAAAGGCACCTAATGATCATCACACAAATTCAAGTTCCAAATCGTCAATAGTTGTAATGTCTACGAGGTCCTTCGCGCCAGAATTGCCATCTCTGTCATAAATTCTGAAGTGTAGCCCAGTAGAGCATTGAATCCTCAAAAAGGAAGCAGTATATTCCAAACATTGACACAAATTTATGAACTTTTGATGTGTCAAACGATGTGATAATAGATCAATACAAATAATGAATAATGAAAAAAAGCCTCATGTGTTTTTAAAATTGTTAGGACGCAAATCTATAACTTTCATTTTCTTGGCCTAAGTTAAAAAAAAAAATACAAATCATGCGCCATTTTCACAAACTTTGAAATAGTAATTGATCCCCCCTCTTGCAAAAGTATTTATTATTTCCTTCCAATTCACTCTCCGACTTTTCACATGTCTCAGACTGGTCCTCTGCTATTTGGGTTTGTCAGCTGGCCAGCCAATTTTTTTTAATGCTGTGTTTCGGCTTGTATGGAGGCACATAAAGGCCACATAATATGAACATAAATCTATAATGTTGCACATTGTTGGTTGACTGAATCACTTACAGAATGAGTGAGAGCATTAAAATATTTGCTACTTAAAAAAACTTGTTTAAAAAAGTTTTATAAACTGAACACAAATATATAAATAATAAGGGGTAATGATAATATTTAAAAAATAAATACATTGGAAAGAACACACAATCTTACCTTCATGACCCCAGCCTGGACCTAACTGAAAGCAATTCAGTTTCCCCTGAGAAATCGAAATGGTGTGTAATTTGTAAACAGTTTTGTCTACCAGCACACAACGAATGTGTAAATATTCGGAGTGTCAAGTGGGTATAATGTGATAAAGGTGATCACTAGAAACATCTTGTATTCTCCAGTGATACCAAGGTTGTAAGGACAGACAACATGTTTCTGTGCCTTTACTTCATGCAGAATATACTCAGATAATTTCTAAAGTGTTAGTGTTTTGTATATTGAAGTTTATGATTTGATCCAGTTTAAAATATCTTGCATTCTAGGATTTGTGTTCAGATTATGTGTAACGAATGTTTTTAAGTTATTGGTTTTAGATACCTTTAATAATAATAACAGGATGTTAAAAATATGAATTCTGGTGATATTCACTCCAGGAATTGCTTGATGTTCACGATCAATAATAAGGTAACATTTATTAACATTTTGTCCATAACAATCCTCCATACTAATCAATCATAACACCCGCGGTAACTTTGTGTATGTATAAAAACTGGTACGTGTTTCCTACGGGAAATTAATAACTTGGGTGGGCATTTTTTATTTCACTATATAAATGAAAGCATGAATGAAAACAAAAAGCAAAACAAAATTGTTAGGTTAGACGAATGTTTTTATTCAGTATCCCATTTTCAGATAAACCACGCGGTAATAGGGTGTACTATGCTAGATGTTGGTGGTTGGGTCTGTAGATACTTTCAGGATTTTAAAAGAATGACATATATCCTTAGTTGTAGTACTGAAGTCTTTCAAATAATGATAATTATTCTTATATATAATCTTTTATAATATTGTATTCAAGGGAAATAACTCTGCTTGACACAAGACCTAAGGTCAAATTTCCACATGCTTGTATTGGCTTCGTACACAATATCTTACCATAATTATACTTGAAATCCGTATTACGTAAATGGTAAAGAAAAAAGTAAGCACAGGATTTTCTTCAAAGATATTTTGGTGCATTAGTAATGTTCAATCAACACATTTTCAATGGCAATTTTGCACAGAAATTCTTCCAGCATTTGTAAAATGGAAATGTCACGAACCCAGTTTATTTTTATGCAAAGTGACATCAATCAAATTCAAAATTAGCTGTATTATTACAATGCTCACCACATTAATATAAAAACTGGTTGACTAAACTTGACCCCTGTCAGAATTCTATAACAAGCAGACATGGCCGGTATGTTTTAAATTTTCATAATTCTGGACAAAATATTAAAGTTTAAGTTTTAAAAGTTGAAAGAAACAAAGAGTACCTTTTGTCAAATATATCATATCAAAACATTACTGTTGGATATGTTATATTTATTTTGTATAAAGCCAAAACAAAGAGTGCAGAAAGTTATTGTTGTTGACTGTAAGCAAAATGGGCATGGTGCAAATAATTTAACTTTGGTTTAAATGCATTAATGATTGTTTAAAATATTAACATTTTCACTAATTAGAAATCTGAATACCAAAAATTAAAATAAATTGAGAAAAATAATGTTGAGAAAAGTTATGAGAGGTGAGTGGGATCTAGGTTAGTCAATGGAGCTCTTGGTTGAGGTGCCTAGGTTGAAGGGTTGAAACTTCTTTGTGGACCTATTGAATTCGTTGCTTTTTCCCCATTCCCAACCAATGTCCCACATCTGATATATTAAAGGACATGGTATGTGCTGTCTTATCTATGGGAAAATGCATATAAAGATCCCTTGTTACAAATGGAAAATGCAGTGGGTTTTCATCTAAGACTATAGTAAATATATGGGTTTTACCACTCAGCTTGTATGTATTTATTAGTGATGTAAAGGATTCATAATTTTCTTTCTATGTTTGTTTTCATAAATGGGTATCGCCTGATGCGCAGTCGGTCTAGGATCGATCCCCGTCAGCTAACCACTAGGTTTTTTTCTCGACATAACCATATGTCCGACGCTGATATAACCGTATTTATAATATGTTGAGTGCGTCGTTAAACAAACAAACAAACATCATAAATGGGTATGTCTTTTTTAAGATTTGGCTGGCTACTTGTTGAAGTATGTTTATGTCATGACCAGTCTATGCCAGGAAAGGTGATCATGTCTGCCTGGACAGTTTTAAGAGAGAGTTCTACGAATTGACCACCTTGCAATACATTCTAAAAATAAAGTTCATTTGAAACTTCATGTGATTGCTTGTCTGGTGCCATTCAGCTTGCCATGATTTTACTTCTGGCAAAGACTGATGGCAATGAAAAAACATCTTCAAACATACCAGGGAAGTCAATTTTGTGACACGCTCCTGTTCAATTTCAATGAATGGTGTTGTCAGTACCTTCAAGACTTGTTATTTAAGGGATATCTGCAAAACTAGTCAAGTGTCAAGCTGACTTCAAAGTCCAAGTCCAAGTCCAAGTCCAAAGGGTTTTACGTACACGTTCAGAACAAGCTGTTGTAGCGTACGCCTTGGCCGGTTCCCCTCGTCTGTGACAGGAAAGGTGTTGGGGTGGGTTAAGGAGGGACCGCCTGCGCTATCAGGTTCAAGAGAGAACCAGTAGCCCAATCAACTTGGGGGCAAGCGGGGGTTTTGTGGGTGCTATGGAATTTCGATACCATTAATTGGCGTGTCCAAAAATGAAGTTGGGTGCGCAATTTAATTTGAAGGAATTTTGGCGCAATTTTGATGGTCGTTCTAAATGAAACAGGAGTGAGAGCTAAAATTTGATTCTTAGTAGTCCGAAAGAGCTCTTACTTCAAAGTTATGAGACTGGGCCTTTTATCCCTTAAGAAATTAACAGTGAAGATAATCAACAATATTTTTGAGTTACTGGGTGTCCACTAAAACAAAAGTAATAATAAAAATGTAAAGCATGTGACTGTTTGCAGGTAAGTCATTAGATCAAACCTCGAAATTAGACCTATTTAATTTTTGTTATAGTTATAAAATGTTTAAAATCTTAAGATTATAATTTTTATATTTCTTTTTAAAACGTGAGAAAAAACCATTGTCACCACATATTTTTAAGGCCTTTTGAGAGGATAGCAAGGAACATTTTGTTCATTATTGTGTTGCGATTGGCTATGCAAGTTTCAGAGATCACTACACTTTTTTGAAACATTAAATAGTAGTTTCTAATTCAATTTTCAACTGACTAGAAATATCGCTAATCAAGATTTTGAAAACAAAATGTTCCATAGATAGCACATACTATGGTCTTTGATAAATAATTAATAAATTAATCATGGAGCTCTGATCAGTCTTTGCCATGAGCAAACTCTAGGTATGCTGAAGATCCCCCATGAAATGATGCCAAGCAAGCAATCCCATAAAGTTTCATATAAATGTAGTAAAAATTTATCACAAGCCATGAAGGCACTCCTAAATGTCATCACTCACCTTTTCTGGTGAAGATTGCAGATTGAAACAGAAAATATCTTTAATAAAAGGTATACACTGAGGGGATCATTGTACAGTCTTATCAGGCTATTTAGTAGCTAGTACTCATCTATTTTCCAGTTTAGCCTAGATGTCTGGTGGCCATCTGGATTGCATCATGGGTTTAGCCATTTTTTTCCTTAACTGCTAACATTATTTTTTGTTTTGCAGACATGACAAAGGTTATGATCAACTTTCGTTCTGAAGATTGGATACATGAATGTCTGTTGTACTCAAGACAGTTATCAGCCATATATTTTGATGAAGGTGGAATAACAGTCACTCTTTTGTTCCCTGTTGGCAAACAAAGGTTAGAAGATGTGCCAACAGGTACAGACAATTTGATCCCAGGAAGTCCAGTAATGCAGAATGATGATCTTGGTATGAATTGTACACAAAATGCACTCGGTGTCAGCCATCATATTTTTCACCATCCACTTTGTACCGAACCACCTAATAAAAGTGAACAAGAGAGCATGTATCTTCCAGATAGATTGACAATATGCATTATTCCAGAAAGAAAATGTGAATTGCTTATGAATGCACATTTATCGTGTTGTGTTTCTACTGAATTGAAAAGAAGTAGAACATTCAGAAGAAGGTTTTTAAAATACCTTGGCAAAAGGTATGGATTTTACACCCATGATGATGAGTACGACAGAATGGACTTTTCTGACCTGCAGGACTGTGAATTTTTGAGTATTGTCTATATGGTGGATATCACAACAGTTTGGCCAAAGCAAAGACTTGATTACCCGTGGTAAGAACTATTAGTTTACATACTTATTGGAAAGTAACCAGATTGAAATGTGACCCCTACATATATCTTTCCAGTTAGGCATTAACATACAATAAATATTTTAGAAGCAGAAGTTTTCATTTAATTCAAGATGCCATTTGCTTTTGCACAGTTCTGTTTGTCCAATGCCTTCATAGTCTTTTTTTTTATTTTTATAATTTTAATAAGCTGACCGACATAACACTTTCCCAGTTTCCTGACAGTAATACTTTTATTCTCCAAGCCTCTGAGAATTGAAAATTCCACAACACATTTATCAGTTATGCCAAATCAAATTCCTGCAGCCTATTTCCTTTCTGTGTAACCCATGCAAATGATATTTGTGGAACATCATTTTAATATCAGTGCTGAGCCTTGATTCAGAAAACTTTATTTGCCGATAGCAACAGATTGACTGAAATATACAAAATATACTATAAATAACCTGTTATTGATTTATACAAATATAGTATTTGTTAGGAGTCAACATAACCTTTATGACATTACAGACATCTAATGCATGCATGTCGCAACTATCAAATGAAACAATAATCTACCCTTAACACATGTAGAATATAATATATATATATATATATTAAGTACAATATAAGTAATACAATGCGCCTACCATCTATATACATATGTATACATTTATATACATATACCACTTAATACATATACATTTATATACATATACCATTTAATACATATACATTTATATGTATAGGCTTATTTTGCTTTAATATAAGACTAAGCAATATTTTATTTAAACATTTTAAACTAAGTTGTAAATAGTAAAAATGGAAAAACAAAGAGATTAACGTTAACTAAAGAATGACATAACGGAATTACCATGACGTCATAAATGTAAATAAAGACGTGCATGCACAATAAACAAACAAATATATACATTACGTAAAGGTATAGTTTGGCTTTAACAATGTTCTTTCAATTTCAATATGTGAGCAAAAAATAGGTTATGCAAAATTTGACTAGTGTAAGTGATGCACAAATGAAACAAAACAATCGTGACAGTTTTCAGAAACCTGTTATTCTTTGAGATGACATTAACCTGCTTCATATTGGCCTAGATATTTAGGAGTATGGTTGTATATTTATAAATGGGAGTTCTCAAAGTACTGCCAAAATTGATGATAATATGCCTTCATTTGAATCAGTATAAATTGAATATCAGAAGGGGTTTGTCTTTCCTGAGAATTACTGGTTTGGCAGTAAATCTCAGGAAAGACAAACCCCTTCTGATATTCAATATCAGAAGGGGTTTGTCTTTCCTGAGATTTACTGCCAAACCACACTCTCCACACCATCATTATTACTTATGCACCATCTGAAGCTAGGCTGATCATCTTTTATTCTTGATGGTGACATTTTTGACAACACCTCTTTAGGAAGTCCTACAATGTTTGTGCATCTGCAGGATGGTGCTGTTCTTTGACATGTTATGTAGAAGTCTGATTCTCTGTCAAAATACTGTGAAAACATTACACGTTGGAACACAGATTGCAGCAAAATCAAGGAGAAAAATGTTGTAGGCAAAGTATGTATGCCCAAAATAATAATACCCAAATTTAGTACCGGATACAATATCCTCATAACCACTGATATGTTGTTTTAATTAGATTAAAATAACTTTAAATGCATTTAAAAACAGGCATAACACTTCAGCAGTTATTACCATTATTGCACTAAAAAGACCTAACTGGGATCACAACAGACAAAAAATAACAATTCAGCTAACATAAAATTACTAATGCATCTAACTGTGTTTGAAGAAAATATTATAATTTTAAAAATGGTACTGTATAAGTATTACTGTAAGATATATTATATTTATTTTGTATTCATGAAGCCAAAATGATGGTGCCCAGACTGTCTGTTGTTGACCATTGTGTGTTAGTTACAGTACTTCCAGTACAGATCTAGGGGCTATTCAAAAAAATGTCATCACTGAAAGGTAATGAAAGATGTTGAAAACACAAGAGACAAACACATCATTGGGTTAAATTAATTACTGATGTGGCTGTTCAGGGCTTCAGATCTCACAATTTTGGCAAAACAGGTGTTTTTGTTTCAGGAATCGTAGACTGCAGTGTCTGATTGCCAAGAAACAGATTTTAGAGGAAGTCATGTACTGGCTGTCTACTCTTGGAGGAGCATACTCTTCACTGGGTGATTATTTTGAGAGTCATGTAAGCATTAGTTTTGTTCTACTCTTTGTTATTGGATATTGTATGTGAATTTCATAAAAGCACAAATATGGCATGTCAGCATTAATCTCTGTGTAAAGTGTTCATGCATAGCTCCATTTCTCACTCACTGTAAGTCATAGATAGACATCTGGATTTCATGGAAACAATAATTTCCACTAGCATACCTGAAGTTAGTTGTAAAAATCACGAAACTGCGAGTCTGTTACACATCATCATTGAAAAACTTATGTTTGATTCATTTTGATGATCACCAAAAAGGTGTTTCCCATAAAATTAGAAATACTGAGGCCTTCTAGATTAATGCAAGTTTGTTGCACCCCTGTTGGTATTGAATTAAAAGCTTGTTTAAAAATCCTTTTGTATTAATTTGTTTTAAATAACATTTTAAAATTTTAGGTTATAACTAAGTATATCAGGAACTTTATTAAACAGTAAGTCATTGAAACATGTATCACAGTAAATATAATTACACTTTTTATATTACATGTATTATTATTTGATTTTGTTACTAGATTAATTGTGAATTTTAGGTCTCAAATTTTATATTATCTTTCTTTTTTTTAATGATTAAAAGTTTATTTTAAAATAGAGGGAAAAACTAATGAGTCAGCAATTTTTATAAGCTGATTGGCTTATACCAATCCAGTTTGTGCTTGGCAATATATTTAATTCTGTAAAACTTTCATTTGAAACTATGTGATATTTACAATTAATGAATGAATGTTTGTCACAAGACATTAATAATACCATGAATACAGGCTCATGTTGCCGGGGAACTGTCCAAACAACAGCTGCAGATCGCTGTGGAACTTGGCGATCCCATTATTGCTGCCAAATGCTGGATATTTTGGGCACTGAGTCTACTGCAAAGAGGATGTCTCAGGGAATGTAAAAAAGTTGTCAGGTTAATATTTATTTTATTTTATGTTGTCTAAAATCATTTGACATAACGTATTCTATGTTTTGTGTATTGTCATTATTTTTTGTTTTAAGTTAAGAATATCACTAAAACAAAGTTCAAGTACATGTCTAAGTATTTATTGAACCAATCTGAATGTAAGTTAAGATATAATGATATATACATCATGTATTTTAAATGAATATGTATGTACCGAAATCACACTATCTACAAAAAGATACTATCAACTAGAAACGGGTATATTTAGTATTAATTATTTTATTTTATTGTTAACTTGTTCTAAAACAATGTAAACACAGGGATGTCATTAAATAAATATTAGCTGGGTATAGAATTAGAAATCATATGTGTTTTCTGGGTGACCGAATGTTAGTATTTTTACATAATTTATGCTTGCTGATGACCATGTGATATGCATTTCAAAGCACATCCCTAATTGGTTATTATTAGCTGTGATCAGTTGTCAATTATTGTATAGTGTTAAAATTGAAATTAACCAATGGAATTATATCATTGTTAGGTTTATTATCAACTTGTTTAGGTCACATGATATTCATATAAGATAGAAATAGCTGCCTACAATCTCATCTTCACCTACTATTTCTGTTCTTAATAACATTACTGAAACAGATATTAACAATTTGTTTTTCTTACAGACGTCAGTACGAGTTTGCCATCAGATGTACAGTACATGATCAGAGACTCATCAACATGTGTCTAGCTGTCTGGAGCAGACTTCAGTACGCATACAAGCTTAGAAAAATTAAACGACACCAAGCAGCGTGATCAAGCTTATTTATTGCATGTGATAAATTTATTTATTGAGCTCATATTAATACTGTCTTCTATAAGAAGCCTTATTAATCTTTATCTGACTGACTGTGGCCTCAGGGAACTGGACATGGCTAATTGTTTTAATAATATTTTACTTCCAAACAATTATCTGTATATTAAATGACTTTTTTTAATTGTAAAAAATGAATTGGTTCTCGCTCTGCAGTGTAAATTTACATTTGATCAACCATACTATATTTATTTCATTAATTTATCACATTTTCTTACTCCATTAATCAACAAGTTTCTTTAAGTTAAATAGTAAAATTTACATTAATCAGGGATTAGATAATAATGTTACTTAAAACAAATTGTTGCCAGTTAATTACTCAAATTTTACATCAGGGGCAATGAAAATTATTTTATGAGGGATGGTAACTTGATACAAAATGATAGCAAGTTTAATATCCTGTTTGTTACTTGTTATAGATTTTCGATCCCCGTCAGCTAACCACTGGGTTTTTCCTCGACATAACCATATGTCCGATGCCGATATAACCGTCATTATAATGTGTTGAGTGCGTCGTTAAACATAAAAACAAATGTTATAGATTTAAATGTATATATATTTTTTAATTAAAAGAAACTAAACAAAATGTTGAAAACAGACTTTACAAAATAATGCACAAGAATCAGTGCTTAGTCTTATTACATCTGATTCGTCCTCTACAAACTAGTCCAAAACTATTATACATGTATTATGTAACATTTTGTGTCGTTGGAATGAAAATAAACATTATAAAATTATTTTGACAATTTATGGCTACTTTGCCTTTTTCTGTTAATGAATGTGGTACATATATATAGGAGTTAAAGCTTATGAGAGACCTTTTTACCATGTATGTTCATCATTCTACCCTCAAAACTAGTTGTAATACATGTAAAAATGCTTAATGGTTCATTTGCAACCCCTGTATAGCTGTTTGGTAGTGATGCTAATATGATTAAATCATTTTTCCAAGATTCTGGCATTTTCATTTAATTGGGCAAAAGTCAGCCTGCCCACCTACATATGTGGGAGCCTGTGCCTGTTCATATCGATGAACATTGGCCAATCATATGCACACGACTCATGACGAGGTGTTACATGCCACTTTTAGCTTTAGTGGGACACTGATAGGAATGAAGATCTTTAGAATAATATGGGGAATAGACTGTTTATAATAAAATGTGCCTTATACCTGGTGATTTATCTGGTGCTACTGTAATGGATTGTGAAAGGAAAATAAATTATTAAATTTCAGGAGTTTTTTGTTTTCTTATTTCTAAAAATTTTAACAAATCCGTATCTGCAACCCCAAACAAGATAACTGTGTTCAATACCTTAATCACCAGTGCTGAAATGCACAAAGCTAACAGTCAAGAAAAGGACATCAAACCAATGGCCAGCAATCTGAATAGTGCAAATTGGTAATTTGATAATAATTCAAGTAGACCATTTACAAGGACAACACTTAAGTCAGTTGAAAACTGCTTCACCATTTTGCCAAATTCAGCTTCAAGAAAAAGTTTTATTTCATTAGATGCTACAAATATATTGTCCATAAAAATGTTAATTATCATAACCGTAATTGTGATTGGTGTTCCACTTTATCAAATGATTGGGTGGGATCTACCTGTTAATGAGGACTAGACTTGACGGATTGAACCCCCTATTTGGTGGGTTTCTATCCCAACCAGTGTCTAACAAATGGTAT
Source organism: Dracogyra subfuscus (assembly GCA_016106625.1). Lineage (NCBI taxonomy): Eukaryota > Metazoa > Mollusca > Gastropoda > Neomphalida > Peltospiridae > Dracogyra > Dracogyra subfuscus. The sequence continues at coordinate 21,320 of JAECMU010164462.1, forward strand.
ATTAAAGCCTGTGGTATGTGGAAAAATACAAAATGATCTAGTAGACGATGACAAAGGCAGTGGTATATGCTATTTTTTTTGTGGGAAAGTGCATATAAAAGATTCCTTGCTGCTAATGGGGAAAAAGGTAGCGGGTTTCCTCCAAGACTTCCGTGTCAAAAATAAACACATTTACCATCCAATAGCCAACTTTTAAAAACAATTTTGCTTTATCTACATTATCTCCCTTTAAATGTGCTACCGTATTTAAGTTTCTGACCATTTGAACTCAGTCTAATATTAATAATAGTCTGTTCTAAGGAAATTAAATAATTTACACATGGATAGATGAATGCCATATTCCCATGTATTTTAAAAATAATTTGCAAAATAAGACAAAAGAAGATATGCTTTATTAATGGTATTTGTTTATTTTATTTACATCATACATGTTTTATCATTGACAACAAATCATTTGGTCTGTGAGTGTTACATTGTATAACAGTCTTCAGTTTGTCAATCTAATTAAAATTAGCGTCACTATTACATGTGGATCGAACAGCAGCCAGTTCGAGCTCGTGTCCACCAATCAAAACCTTACTTGCAGAATCATGCCAGTGATTTGAAAATAATTTGAAAACATTCCAAATTATCCTGAGCGTATACATGTTTTGTATGAATTACAAATGCATTATTATTATTTAGACCAGTAGAACAACATTTTAATCAGATTGCTAACAGCACTGCATAGACTACTATGTCCAGGTAACATTTTGTCTGTAAATAATAATATAAATACGGACTAATCACACTTTGCCTTTTATAACATTATTTGGGAGCATACAAATTCTAAAAATATTGGGCGAGTCTTATTTTAGTGGCTGCAGTACAGCGAACCATACCAATATGTATGGGATTGGTTATTAGGCTTCAATTTTACATAACAAATTATTTATTTATTAAAATAAAAAAAACCCATCAAAACAAACAAAATCAGTCTTCAGTTTTAGATTATAAATTATTCATTTTATAAAATAAAACATGTTTTAAGGCATTCATAATCCACACTAAACATGTTGTATACCTTGAGGATAATTCACAATGTTTTAAAATTATTTTCAAATCACTGGCATGATTCTGCAAGTACAGTTTTGATTGGTGGACGTGAGCTCCACCTGGCTTCTGTTAGATCCACATGTAACAGTGGAACTAATTTTAATTAGATTGTCAGTTTGTATGAACCAATAATATTCACCTTGCAGTGTAAAAAATGCATGAACAATGATTTCCATGAATAATAGCCCTCCATTCAGATATCAAAATACGTCCAGAACAGTACTGTACTTCATTCTCCTCAAAATGTTTAACAGTAGTGTGCAGTGTAAATATACATTACATAAACAAGTACAACACAAACAGTGATATGATGAATAATAAAGTATCAGCATGTTTATGAAAGAATGATTACAGGAACTGTAAACTTCAGAATGGCATCATAACCCATGGGTTGTGTAGTTCATAATAAATATATGACCACTATAACTGGTCCATATTCTGTGATAAATCTAAGAACGATGATTTTCACAAATAATATACCTCCAATTTGTGATAATTTATAACCAAAGATGTACTTGGATAACAATTCTCCATTCTGTAGTAAATGTATGGATTGATATCTTCAATAATGACAGTGTAACGGTTTTCCTACTGAAAACCAGACTGAAAATTTTCAATACTTGTAGCTGTATATGTGGAAGTCACTGAATTGCTGACATTTCATCTGAAATTGATAAACATGAAGTGAGCACCTTTACATGTTCTTGATTTCATGTCTGTCTGTTTTGTTAGTTGTGATGTCAACTTCTCAACATCTTATCCAGTTAATTTGCTCTAGTAGTCACCGGTCTTAAAAGGACACCTAAATAAACTCCCAAATCATCAAAATAAAAGTCTTAAAAGAGTCATTTGCTGTATTCGGTCAGCCACCTGTTTTAAGAGGACATCTTACCATTCCCCCAAACCATCTACTGGTAAACAGTGTTTAAGGGCAATTTTAGGTCCTTCAGACTCGAACATCCTGGGTTTCAAGAAATTCAGTAGACCTGTATTAATCAACCACCGGTGTTAATATTTTATTTCTTGCACTACATCAGATGCCTGCTTAGCAGGTTTTTTTTTTTTTTTAAAACGACGCACTCAACACATTATAACTACGGTTATATCAGCGTCGTACATCAGGCGGGCACTGTACCACTGGGCCATGCTGCCCGCTTACTAGCAGTTTAACCCAGAAGCCACTGTTTTAATGTAAGATTGTTTTTTCCTCCTATTTTTGCTGGCTGATTTCCACTTGAGCCTGAAGCAGCTCCATTGGTTTTCTCTGATAGTGCTGTTTAACAGAGATTTGACTACCAACAGGTTAACCAAAAAGTCACCGTTTTGATTTAAGATTTTTTTTTTTCCTCTCCTGTTTTTTTGCTGGTTGATTTCTGCCTGAGTATGGAGCAGCTCCATCCATTTTCTCTAATAATGCTTAACACAGATGGCTGTTTAATAGAGGTTTGACTACCAACAGTTTAACCAAAAAGTCACAGTTTTGATTTAAGATTGTTTTTTCTCCTGTTTTTGCTGGTTCATTTCTGCTGGAGTCTGGAGCAGCTCCATCTGTTTTCTCTGACAGTGCCGGCTGTTTAACAAGAGGTTTGACTACCAACAGTTTAACCCAAAAAGTCAGTTTTCATCTATGATTGTTTTTTCTCCTGTTTTTGCTGGTTGATTTCTGCCTGAGTCTGAAGCAGCTCCATCCGTTTCCTCTGATAGTGCTGCCAGTGGAGGAGCTGCTGGTCATCAAGGAACTTGGCACACTGAGCGTTCACCAGCTCCTTGCGGAAATGTTCATACTGCAGGAGTTCAAGGAAATGGAGGCACTGAGGGTACCTGCAAGTAACAAATAAATTGGTTACAAGCATTGTTAGAATACTGCTAAAGCAATACATGTTCCCTACCAGGCCCAACCAATGTTTGTATATTCTAAGTTCAAGGGCCATAATTCTGTCAAACATGAGTAAACTACCATGAAAGTCTAACTTGATCTCAACTATACATGCAGTGTTTCTGCAAGAAAGAAATGTTTTAGGTGTGGCGCCATGAAATTGAATACAACCACAGTCAACAGGGGACATTGGCGGGGGGGCTCACCCAGAAAGAAAACGGGTTAAGTTTAGGATTAGGGTTTAGAAAATCATACATAAGAGTAATTTTGTCAACCGGTTAACTTTAAAAAAAAAAAATCTGCAAAAATATTTGGGTATGGCTGCTATGGCACCATACCCGTTTTACCCTCTGGCAGACAGCCTGACATGATAATGCTGTACACACAATTTTAGCTCAGAGGCAAAACCTTTTAGTCCTGTCTGGTTTGGACTGTTAAAGACTGTTGGACTGATAAAATCCACTAGCCATGGGATCAGTGATTTAAAACATTTACTAGCCACAAATAAAATTTACTAGCCCTACTTTAACAGCCCCTGAAATTCGGACAAGTTTGCTACGGCAGTTAAATGCCGTCGTAAATCAATTTTGCAACGGCACTTCGGTGGCAATTTTAAAGAAAAGATTAATGCTGTCAAAATTATTCATATATGACCCACTGCAGTAGTAATATGCTAAAACATGACATTTCAACTTTACTTTCGTAAGCTTCTATACTGGAATAAACCTATTAAATTGAAAACATTGGGCCACACTCGATTATAAATGGGTTTTTTCTGGGATCTGAAATTCGAAAGTTCAGAGAAAAATATCTGCAGACGTTTTACCACTCTCAGATTTGCGACGGCAATGAAATGCTGTCGCAAATCAATTTTACGATAGCTTTTGCGACGGCACTGCCGATTGCCGTCGCGAATTTCGTCAACTAAAGAGGGAGATGGAGCTTAAAAGAGTAACATTTGGGAGGGGTTGTGGTTGGGGCAGGGTATTGATATTTACAAAACCAAAATAAATTCACTAGCTGTCTGGCATGGCAATAGCAGTTATTTAGTAGCCCAACACTGAATATCACTAACCATGGAAATGGGGCTACCATAATCTAGAAGGCATGGGTAAGGGACTAATACAACCATGCAGTCAAACCTACTTAATGGTCATATATCTTATGCAACCACCTGCCTTATACAGTTAGTTCTCTTATGCAACCACCATAGGCTTGCTATTCGTATGCAACCACCTGCCTTATACAGTTAGTTCTCTTGTGCAACCACCATAGACTTGCTATTCTTATGCAACCACCTGCCTTGTACAGTTAGTTGTCTTATACAACCACTATAGGCTTGCTATTTGTATACAGACACCTTCCTTATACAGTTAGTTGTCTTATACAACCACCATAGGCTTGCTATTCTTATGCAACCACCTGCCTTATACAGTTAGTTGTCTTATACAACCACCATAGGCTTGCTATTTGTATACAGACACCTGCCGTATAAAGTTAGCTGACTTATGATGAAGCTACCATGCGTCTACCATTCTCTCAAATGTAAAAATTCAAAGTTTAAAACATTAGATAAATATTTATAAAATGAAATTCACCGATTTACTAACAAATGGGACAGGTGGTTGATCACAGGTTTCAGGTGTGATAGGTTGTAGAAATGACCCCTCTGTTGACTCATATGCTTAGGTGTCAAACAAACATTCCTTACTTTTCCAAATTGCTGACCCCATGTTTTAAACACAAAATACTAACAAAATTGATTAAAAATAAATAATGCAGCAATGATAATGCACGTGGTCAGATGAATACAATGCAGTATGATGTCTTAATACTTGGACATCATAATTAAGTATACAGACAGTTTTTTTTTTTGTACAGCTTACTTGAGGAACTTTGCATATTTTTGCTCCTTCCAATACTGAAGATACTTGAGGTAATTGATAAAGGCTGGAATCTTAAAATAATTACGCTGTGCCAAAACTGAAAGATAGAAATAGATGACATTTTAAATTAAAATATAGCCATTAATAAAAAGTGTGTGTACCCTACAAACTCCCTGACTGTCTGCTTACAAAACACAGGAAAGATAAAATATTACATGTACAGTACCAGCAAGATAAGAAGTTTGTACAATCAGTTTGGTTAAATGCAAAATTTTATTTAACGACTCCAGTAGAGCACATTGATTTTTTTATTGTATCATCTGATATTGGACATCAAACATATGGTCATTCTGACATGGTTTTTTTAATAGAGAAAACCTGTCACCACATAGGCTACTCTTTTTTTCATAGGCAGCAAGGGATCTTTTATTTGCGCTTCCCACAGGCAGGATAGCACAAACAATGGCCTTTGTTGAACCAGTTATGGATCACTGGTTGGTTTACCTACCCATTGAGCC
>JAECMU010164484.1:0-13008 GCA_016106625.1 Dracogyra subfuscus
TGTATTGGTCTAACGAACAATACTACTGGACAATTTGACGCTTACAAACCAATGGCTTTGTCGTCATCACGATTTGACAAACACACACAATGACGTCATGTAGTTTAAAGAGTTTGCGTTTACGGCTCTCTGTTTTTGGTATTAAATTTATTACAAATGTAATTTTAATGCATTTCATTATAGATTTTGAAGCAGAATAGAGAGAACTTGTGTTTTTGAAAATTATCTATGAACGTGATTAAATTACAACATTATAGTAATTCTCAGAACAGTGCGTAAAGTGGTTTACATCATTCCTATACAGGTCGGCCTTCGTGCACGTGCGTGGAGAATAAAGGTTATTTAGAGAAAAAATAGCTGAGGTAATAAAATAGAATAACAAACTCGGTACCAGTTATTATCAAATTTATGTCCCTCATGAAATAATTTTCATTTGTCACTCGCTAAAGCTCGTGACGACTGAAAATTATTTCACTCGGGACATAAATTTGATAATAACTGAAAACTTGTTTATTATCCTCTATCTAAGAAACAAAAGATTTCACAGGCCTAATAATAAAAAAATGTGTGTAAACCATTTATTAGGTTATGTTAAAAACATTTCAGGTAAATTAAAACATGGATTATGAAAACTAGACACACACACACACGCAACATCTAAATGAACACATTGTTCTCACAATGTTTGGAGGTCTATTTCTGTAGGTAAGATCCATAACTTTTTGGAAGTGCTTTACTGGTCTTAAAGCTGGATTACATGCATGTACAGAATTTTATTATTTAAGATCGATAAAAACATGGACTCTCTGTGCATCTTTTTTTTTTTTTTTTTTTTTTTTTTTTTTTTTTTTTTTTTTTTTTTTACATTACAAACATGGATGATGATGAGATGAATGGTGAAGCCGCAGTATTCCTATTTTGAAAGGGCCATGCTTGCGAGTGCAAATAATTTTTACATGTTCATATACTGTCCCGGAGCCTGTCTCTGGATAGCCAGGGTCTTGTCCCAGGACAAAAAAAGCAAAAAAGCAGACAATGTTGACATTTACATCCAAAAATTAAATAGTGGGCCTTTATAATTTTGATTCACATCTCTAATTAATATAATTAATAAAGAAAATTCTACTTATTAAATTTGGTCACTAGATTAGATCGAGTGGTCAAAAAGAAATTAGATAAGATTGGTGGCCCGACTATCTCAGTATCACACAAGCCTAGGGTACACAGAACCTGCAGCGGGTAATCATTCCCCATATGGGGTCATATACTCTGGAGACACCCATAATCGCACTCATGAAGTGGGTGAAACTCATTGTATGTGGCCTTACATTGAGCCTAGCGGTACTCTCACTCTGGATTGGAGCGGGTACTGGCATGAAAAATCTTCTATTGTCTCAAGTGGGATACGAAGCCAGTACCTACCAGCCTGAATCCAATGGCATAACCACTACTCCACAGAGGCCTGGCCTGAGTGTGCATCTTTGTTGATCTTGTTTTTACTAACACATTAATATAACCGTGATTAATACTTTATTCCAGGCACAATGCTGAATCGGCTGGGAACGTTCTTTGCAGTGTTTTGTGCAGTAGATGTGATCTTACAACTGTCTTCGCTGAAATTAATTCTTTTAAGTCTGACATCATATCTGTTGACTGCAGAGAACTTGGAAAGGTATCTTATGTAATATAATGTATAGCATATACATAAGAATTGTTTCTTATTTTTGGGGAATTTATCGATGTATAAAAGTCACAAATGGTATAAAATTGCGTAGCATAGCAAATCGATTTTATACTACATTTGTGTCTTTTATACATTGATAAATTCCTAAAAAAATGAGAAACAATTCTTATAATTACAAACAGTACAAGAAGTTGTTATAGATGTACATTTTAAGTTTATAAAATGTAGATTCTGACACTTTAATAAAATATTATGAGTCTTTGGTATGACGTCATATTTTAAACATGATGTGTGCGAAAGTTGTTTACAGTGAAGGGGAGGTTAATCTAGTGAATACAAGAACTTTCGAGAAACGTCTAGCAGGTTACATTTCGTATAAAAACACTTTGTTCGTGTTCAGATGACGACAACAACTGATCACGGTCTTCCGTGATGACGTATTTTTATGAGTTTATGGAAGGATAACACTTGTTTTTTTAGTGACATCAGCCAATCAGAATACAGTAAATCTATAAATTCGGAAAGTTTGTAATTATAAATCTATAAACAAAAAAATAAAAAGCCAAAGAGTAAATGTAAGGGATGAAATATTACCGAGTTGCATGTCAGAACATTGCAGGCCATAAGATTTCAGATTTCATCAGAAACACTTTCAGTTTTGTGCCTTGTGATCATAGGAACTCATCGAAAACTGTTTATTATTTTCCTCGTATAGTTGTACCCGATTCAATGAGAGATGAGCAGCAGATCTTATGAACATTTCAGTACTCATCATTTTGCTATTAATAGTATGTGTTGTTAGTAGTTAGTGTTGTTAGGTGCTAGTCTTGGAATTCATATCAGAAGAGCGATGGCTTACCATCCTGTTCTGAAGGGATACCGGTATATTTGAAATAATCTTTAATCATTCTACACTATATACCTAAATACAAATAATTGTTCAGCATTTTAGATCAAATCCAGTCTACTGTGTGAAAATCATTTTACACACACAAAAAAACCCTGAAATCTGACAAAAAGCTGAAAATTCACATCCCTGCAAACATATTTAAAATAATTTTTAGTTTTTTCATCCAAACTGCATGTCTTATTGTTATATTTCTTTATATTTAAAAAAACAAAAAATCGATCTTGAGGTAATGATGTGACTGTTTATGTTTGAGGTTCCACTACCTGGATATGGTATGGGAAGAATTGGTTCTCTACAGTCGCCAATTACCCTGGACGAGGCTGTGCATCTTGTGAAGAAACATCTTAATCTCGACCACGTCCGCATGGCAAGTGTTTCAGGTGATGAATCTTCTTGTTCATTTTCAGTTGAAAAACTATTATGTCAGTAATACATGTTTGGTACATAAATGTTTAATTTTTAAAATTTGACTAATTCAGATGATAAAACCAGGTTAACATAACATGGTAGGTACCTGAGCCTTTCTTTATAGACCTTGGAAGTCCAGACTCAAGACTTTGAATTGCTTGCTTTTTATAAAATTTTGTAAGCACATGCCCTGATAGTTTCAAGAATTTAAACCCAAGTGTAAGCAGGGTTCACACTGTCAGTAGCCAAATTAGTCATTAGCTAATTTAAAGGAAAAAAAGGTAAATAAAATGCTCAAGTCGCTAAAATTTTGGCTACGCCATTTTGTATATTCTGATATGAACAGACTGTTACATAATTTGTCTGAAACATCGCATATAATAATAAAACTACCTAATATTCAGTTAGTGTAATAACGATTTTGTGACCAGTAACAAGAAATGGTGTCATCCAGAATACAGCATACCAGTAAGGATGTTTGCATATTTTAATAACCACGGTTATCGATTTTAACGTCATGTTTTCAACATGTATGAAAACAGATCTGTGGATTGTCATTCTGTAAAGTCTTTGAATTAAATAAAAAACTGACAATGCATGACAAATTCAATACACACGTTAGGTCAGGGTCGAAGACAAGTAGGCCATCTCAAGCGGTCTGTGCACAAATAGATCACACTCTTCAGTCAGGTGCGATCGCACGTGTCAAGAGACATGGTTGTGGATCTTAAACAATACGATTACACACAAGTAAATCTTGATGTATATTTGTAAAAAAAAAACAAATACTAGTTCGCATCAATGAATACTGAACTGCAGTTTTGTTTATTTGTTTTGTTTTCGCACCCATGGCCGAGTGCACGCATGTAGATTGTGATCACGAAAAATTAACCAGTGATAATAAAAATTGCAGTTAAACATACACTTAATGAAATTAGTTTACAATAATCATGAGATTTGTCAGATAAAATATTATATTTGTTAAACTGTGAGGTGAAAGTTAACTAGATTTAAAAAAGTCAGTAAATTTCAATTTCATTATCGTTTTATCAAAAACAATGTACTGACATAAATGAAATAGTTGTAATAATGTGAAGTCGATGGTAAGCTGAAATCAACAAGCATTTAACATAATGCAGAAATCAACAACAGCAATAACATGGCACAAATTACGAAACTGTTGGGGGTAGGAAATTGATGGGTTACTTTAAAAAATATAATAATAAATTCTGAATTCATACCAACAAAAAGAAATGCTATTTTTAAACAAATAATGAAAAAAAGGATCAGCTTTCAAATGATTTTTATTTGAAGGAAAAAAAAAAAAGAGAAAAAAAACAAAAACACCCTCCATAAATATCCACCAACCCCATATTTTTGTATGTTTCTTGATTTAATACTATAGGTCTTACAAGCTGTACTGTTCTCAACTCTGAAGATAGTGCCCCGCTGAAAAAAATCAAATTAACTGGGAATACAATTTTGTCATTCAGATTTATTCCAGTTTGTACATAATTAGCTGGAAAAAAGATACATTTTTATAAAAATATTCAAATATAAATACTCAATACAGTATTGAGCAAAACAATTTTGGTTAAAACAATTTCATTATGGCTAATAAAAATCCCATTTGGCTAATATTTGGCAACAGGTATTTTTGATCTAGGGCGAGCCCTGCTGTAAGGTACTGGTATCAGGGTATAATCTATCATTTTTTAAGGGTCCCTTTTTGGTCAATTGGGGAAAAAATAACGTTTCAAATACAAAAATAGGAGATTTTCCGAAATAATCAATAATACCAGGCCTCTCCGATAGAGGCGAGTAGCGACTCGCGTGTGCCTCATACTTGCCTAAAACTTACAACTGGCGAGTAGTTTATTGCTTGCCTCAATCGTTTTGCTATAGGCTATTGTTGAAAAAAGTCATCACAACCCATTAAAGCAATATCGTAAAAACAGACATTTCTTTAACGTAGCAACTTTGGAAATCCTAATTGGGAAACTGTTGGGTTGTAATTGGGAAAGGTTTGGTATTGGACTGGGAATTTACGTTAGGGGAATGGGGCCGGTCACCGGCCCCAAAATGTATGGTGGATTATACCCTGGGTATGTATGTAGATGTTTTGCACCCAAGGGTTATATGCATTTCGGGGTGTTTGTACCATACATGTAACGGAGAAACAGAAAAATGTTTACACATGATGGGCAACTGCTTTATAAAGATTACCACTAGAGTACCATAGGTACCTGTATGTTTGTTTGTAAATGTACGGTATGGAAAACGATCTGTGGTGAATCTGATTTACCATACATGTAACAGAGAAACAGAAGTGTATACACCAGACAGCAACTGCTTTATAAAGATTATCACTAGAGTACCATAGGTACATGTACCTGTATGTTTGTAAATGTATGGAAAACAATCTGGTGATTTACCGTGTATTTGGGGATTCGGGTCACATTTACTTAATGCTCTTTTTTAAGATGCTGGCAAGATTTCCAAGGTTGCTGTTTGTGCTGGATCTGGTGCCAGTGTAATGAGAGGAGTGAAGGCCGACCTGCTTGTTACTGGAGAAATGTCGCACCATGAGGTGCTCAATGCGGTCAGCAGTGGGTCGAATGTCATCCTGTGTGAACACAGCAACACAGAGCGGGGATATCTCAGTGTTCTGAAGCACCAGTTAAAGGACTTTTTGTCTGAAGAAATAGACGTGATCATATCACAGACGGACAGTGACCCGTTGAAAGTTGTCTGACAGAAATGTTGTGCGTATTGAGTACAAACTTGAAACCGCCATTGTTAACTTTTTGTCTGAAAAATATGATTATATTATAAACTGTGTTTTATGTGATAGATACTAATTATCCTTTAGAATATGAATAGATCATAAATGTAATGTAATAGCTACAAAGTTTGATGTTTACAAGTTTACATAAATAAATTTACATCATTAAGTGCGAGCAGAAGAAATCCTGAAAATGGTGTTACACGAATTTGAGTTTTTCATGAATGTTTCGAGACACGTGCAAAATATTTGTCATACATGTATTTGTGGTAGGAGTAAATATCATGGACCTAAATTTTACTAAATTGATAATTATTTCATTATAGGGTTAAGGCATGTAGAATGGTTAACAAATTATCACTGGTCAAACTGTCAGTACAAAAATGTATGTGGCAACAGGAAAAATAAAATAAAATCATACTTCCTACGTATATTCTTTCTACCTGTATACAGGGGACAATATTTCAAAATTTTAGATAACTGAAAATTAGTTCACTTGAGGTTTACTTAGGTAACCGATTGTTCTCTTAACTGATGAGTTAGGCCTACCTAATTATAAAACACTTGAACTATGGTTCTGTGCTACATTGGTGGTTCAAATGTATTTAAAATCAACTGATTTTCTCTTTCATTACCGACACATGGTACTTTTAATTTTAGAGTGCAATTGTTCACCACGTAACCAATTGGTGGTTCTCGTGATTTTAAAGTTGCTTAACCGACACGTGAACAGAACAACGGTTGTCGTGAAATATTGTGCCCTGTGTATATAGAAAACAGAACTGAAGACTACACATTATCGGTTTATTTCTGAGATCAAATGACCATGGTTGAGAGATCTTAATATATGGTAGGCTTTCTGCTTATGTAATAAAAATGTAAACACATGTGTAATAAATAAAGCAAGCAAGCAATGTATAATGTAAATAAAAAGGATAACCAAATTAGATTCCCTTGCTGTATTTCAAAGCTATTAATAAAAAACAAAATACCGAACAATCATTTGACAATGTGAATTTTGAGCAGTGTAAAAGGGTGGTGGAGAAACTCCATGTTTTACACCAGTCATAAAAATGTAATTATAACCAATTGTTTAATTAAAACACTGCAACCATTGCTCCTTGGTTGTTATATTAAACATACAGTACAAAATTTAGTTTCTTGTTGGTGAGAAGAGCATATGAATTACCTCTTGCTGCTATTTGGAAAGTGATAGCTCTTTGGCAAACAGATAATGTGTTTTTGCCTTTTGACTTCCAAATGGTATTGTGCAAGATTTGAAAAGCACATGGAATCCTAGATTTGCCCAGTATTCAATTTCATACGTGTACATATATGTATAGAGAATAATACACGAGTGGCCATTAGATACCATTTGTCTCACAATGAGTTGTTTTATAAACTGTATCTAACAAGAGAAAGTGAGTTTAATACATTTTAAATGAGTTGCGACATAAATGGTATCTAATGGACTAGAATGTATTATTCTATTTCTTACATATTGTCAGGTTAACTATAAGTCACACTGTATTCTATTTCCACTGTTGCTTTTCATTGGATGCATGGCACTGGTGACCTGGTCATCACCTAGGAGCAGCCAGTCGTATTTCTTGAAATTGTTAACATGCATATGTGTGCGTAAACAATCCATGGGTGTGTAAGAAAAACAAGCATCAACACCACCAGTGTGCTTAACTGTAAATATTGCTTATTAATCCTGTACAGGTCTAACCGAAGGGGACTATAGGTAGCATTTCATCTGTCAGACTGTCTTATTTACCCATTTTTGACAAGAGTTATGTCCCTTGAACTTGGAATATGGAAATTTGCTGGTCTCTGCTTTAGCAGTATAATCAGAATGCTTTTTCTACCAAAATATTTCTGATAATTTAATTAATTTTATACAAAACAATATACAGTCAGACCACTTACAACAACTGTCGTTACTACGACATTTACACCATCCGACCATAAATTGTCAGAAGGAATGTACACAAATGTTATTCTGAATTCACACTTTCTGACACCTACAGCAAATTAGGAACAAATATGCACCTAACATCTAAAAACATCCCTTTTACAACATTACATAATCATAGATGCCATAGTACGTCGACAGTACACACAGGCCATTTGGCATCCTTGATCTTGTCGTGAGCCACCAGTGTATCATGATGTCCGAGCTACCGATGTCGGCTAACTCTATAGACGTTAAAGCCTTCCATCATTCAATTAAAGGATTAACTTCAAACAATCAAGTCTACTAGTTTTATGGTATTTCATAAACGAAGTAGGTACAAATCGATTAGATCGACTGTGAATGTGCTTTGATTAATAATAATAATAATACTTAGTATTTAATGATGGCCTGTGATCCATCCGTCTGTGGAACCATTGGGCTATTTCTCATTCCAGTGTGCCATGCCTGGTATATTAAATGTTTGGTATGTGTTATCCTGTCTGTAGGATGGTGCATATAAACGATCACCAACTACTATTGTCACCCAATAGCCGATGATTAATAAATCGATATAACAACAATTTCGATATAACCATAAAATGACCCAGGGAAAAACATCGTAATTGTAACGAGGTCCGACTGTACATTTCTGTGTATTAGAAAGGTAGGAAATGTTTTAACAACACACTCATGTGTATTGGTGACCAGTTAATTATTATATACTAATCAGTAAGGTTGCAAGTAAATATTAAGATACAAGAGCCCATAGCCGGTTTGCTTTAAATAATATTGCCCCCAAAAAGCAATCTTTTTGCAAATGGTAAAGCGCTCTCCTGATGTGCAGTTGGTATAGGATCGATTCCCGTCAGTGAGCCCATTGGACTATTTCTCGTTCCAACCAGTGCACCATCACTGGTAAATCAATAGTTGTGGTATGTGCTGTCCTGTTCATGGAATGGTACATATCAGGGATGGCACAGTGGTAAAAACAATAGTGGTGTGGCTCGTGGTTGCCAGGCTTACCTTTCAAATTACATGTATGGACATTTTCACAGATATAACAAATGTAACACATACACACACGTACACAAAAGTGGTTCGGCCATGGCCATACCATCTGCGCCGCCCCTGCATATAAAAGAACCCTTACTACTAATGAAAAAATGTAGTGACTTATTCTCTAGGACTATACGTCAGAATTACCAAATGTTTGACATGCAATAGCTGATGATTAATCAATCAATGTGCTCTGTACTTTTTTGAAAGCTGTTTTGTGTTGGGGTTTTTTTGCCGATTGGTTTGTTTTTAAGATATCTAAATATTTTTGTTGTGTAGTATAAACTGAAGTCTTTATATTAGTTTTAAAATTTGCTTACTATATTTGTTATACACTAGAGCTTCTAGATTATGGTATCCCCACTCCCATGGCTAGTAATATTCAGTGTTCGTCTAGTAAATAACTATTATTACCATGCCAGATTGCTAGAGACTTTTTTGTCTTATTTTGTAAATATGAACATCCTGCCCCAACCCCAACCCATTGTTAGTGTTTTAAGCTGTATCTCCCTCCTTAGGTGACGAATACACATGCCAGTTCAGGGCCGAAAGACATGTAGGCTGCCCCAAGGGCTGTGTTCAGCCAGACAGAGTGAAAACATGTTAAACCAAATGGGCACAACGGACACCAATCAAATAGTTCGCGTTCATTGGCTGAACTGAGGAAAGCTCTCGCCACGAATATATGTCATACTTCAGTCAGCGGACACCCACGTGTCAAGAGGCATCGTTGTGGACGATTACACAGACATAATTCTTATTAATAAATCAGTGTGCTTTAGTGGTGTCATTAAACAAAAACGTTTATATATTTTAAATGATTGAGCTAATGTATAAAAGCTGCAGTCAGTTTTGAACATGTCTTAATACTGTACATGTAACCAAATCAGAATCTATCCATTCAAACGTGAATTCATGACAGCTAGTCGATACATGGAACTCCTCATCACCCCATGTAATTGTTTTGATCTTGCCATCTTCGTCCATCATACTCTCAGGCTTGTAATGCCCTCTGTAGCCATCTTTCTTAAAGTCATGCATCAGACATCCAGCAATCAAGTCCATTACATATTCTGGATGGCCGTCCACATACTCGGCTGGAAAATGAACACAAAACTTCCCATAACATGACTCAAAAGTCGGATACGTCTTGTATCTTTTGAAAAACTGTTTGTAGACTTGCTTTGAGAACCGTAAGTCGGTAGGAATGGGTTGGTTTTTTGTCGATACTAGCAATACTTTGGACACTAAAGCACTATTTTGTATTGCCTGTTCTCGTGCCATAGAGATAATATCGTATTTTAATATATCGTATTCCTTAAGTTTTTTTCTAATATTTTCTCTTACCACATATTCAGTGAACAA
Organism: Dracogyra subfuscus; assembly: GCA_016106625.1. Classification (NCBI taxonomy): domain Eukaryota; kingdom Metazoa; phylum Mollusca; class Gastropoda; order Neomphalida; family Peltospiridae; genus Dracogyra; species Dracogyra subfuscus. The sequence continues at coordinate 10,169 of JAECMU010164484.1, forward strand.
AGCTGGGGAGTTTTTCAGAATTTCTACCAGACAATCAATTCCATAATACATGGCATCATGCAAAACTTTCTCTGCATTTTCAGCCGGTGGCAAATCTTCATGTCGAAGGAAGTTCAGAATGTGATTAAAATATGTTCCATCACGATCAATGAAAAAATTCCCATTACAGTCCTTATCCACCTCATGTCTACCACTGAACATAACCGCGAGCATGGAGTCCGAATACTTTGTGAGTGTTGACAGTCGAGTGGCAAATAAACATCCTCCAACATTGAGATTGATCACACTTGGGAACTGAAATATATAAAACAATTTTGGGAAAAATATTTTATAGATAAAACAGCCTACGTGAAAAATTTTACTTGGCCATAGGACAAACATTGTGATAAAATTTGCTTGTCAAAGCACATTCCCACCTGTCAGGACAAATGGACAACTGCTTATTTCAAACACTGATAATTGTTTCATACATCGTAAGATTTCATCCTCTGGTTGTCTCCACTCATAATTAAAGACTTTTACAAGCTTTACAGTACACTAACATATTACATCATAGATTCATACTGTCAAGCCTTCATGTACTTGGTTATCAAATATTATATCCAACAGCATTTTAATTATTACAGCATATTTACTTGGCAAGATAATCTGAATTTGCTGTTAATGAAAAAATGTCGGTGATTAATTAATCAATGTGCTCTAGTGGCATTGTTAAAAACAAATTTATAACTATTCTAAGCCTAGCTAAGGTGGGATATGGCTCAGTGGCTGGTGTTTGAGAACTGAAAATTGGCCTAATCCATTTATAGATTATGACATAACCGTATACGCAGATATTTTCGCGGCTAAAATAATTTGCGATCGGGCTTCCATTGTACATTTTCGCGAGGAATTATTTTCGCAACTGTCCCCCGATAATAAAATTAAAATTACCCGTAATGTTTCATTTGGCAAACTCTTTTCAATGATTTCACACACACTTGAACATGTTACCATGCTGTCAGCGAGACGTCAATGTTTTATGTAGGTCTGATAAGACATGTTACAGGCCTGCACAAATTGCACGAACGATCGTTTCGTTCGTGCATCGGTTATGTCATTTTATTTGGCATAACCGATTTACCATTCTTGTACAATTTAATGAATGATTAATCCCGGCAATGAACCAACATATTTTTATCGCGAGTACAAACGAGACTTGTCCCGGCGCAGTGCTGTTGGTAGCGCGTAACATAACCAGTCAAGTTTGTATAAATATCATGCACAGTAGGTACATGCCCACTGGTTGTTAGAAGGCGTTATAGCCGAATTTAACAGGGGCGGATTATGGGGGGTTTCCCAGTTGCACGGAACCCCCCCAGCCGGTTAAAAAAAAAAAATGATGTTTCAACAATATGGTATCAGTATGACAGCTTCAAAAAAATATGGGTCTTGAATGGTAGGTCATTTGCAGCTCTAAGTTAGTTCATCAATTTGATCAAAATAAAAGCCAGTCACTTATCTTGATAACTATTGTAGGTATAATACTGATACTGTCTACAGGATCAGTCTGTTGTCATTTACTATGATTTAGAACCTACTAATAAAAAATATTTGCAGCCATGCAAATGCCTAAATATACGCCAAGTCGTGATGATGAAAAGGTTCCATTTGAATAAGATTTGCAAGTGCAATGATTATAATTATTGATTTATTCAACCTGGAAGTTAGAACATTTGACAAACTATTTATTGACAATAAGTGACCGAGAGAATCAGTTGCATTCAAACACTGTTACAGAAATCATGGAATCATGGTGTAGAATACGCCTATCTCAAAAGTCATGATTTCTGTTTACTTACAGAAATACTAGTATGTTCAACCGAGGTAGTAATTTGATTAACATCGTCTTCCATGTTGGGTTTTATATGTGAAGGGGAGTAACTCTAATAAGTAAACAAATCGATGTTAAATTTAAAGCGCTATTTGCTAACATTTTTGTTTATTTATTGGTGTGTGTGCGTTTTGTTCTTATTTATTTTCCTCGAAATTTCTGATTATTAATTAGCCGATTATACAGTGTTTTTGTTGGTGTGTGTGTGTGTGTGTGTGTGTGTGTGTGTGTGTGTGTTACTGGGGGGTGGTGGTGGGTTCGAGCAATGCTCCACGGGAGACCCCTGTAAAACCTATATTATATTTATACAAAATAAAAATTCCAGTTGAGCCGTGAGGTTTTAGTGGTTATTTTCCCCAGTAGCCATCTATCATTATTAGAAACAAACTCCAAACATAATACTATAGTACTGTCGGAAATAGAATAAAAATTATATATTAAACTGACATGTAAATATTTTATTTTTTTATCTATTTAATGATAGTCTACCTAATTTAGCATTTACTTGTTTGGGTTCTCATTGATGTACAAGGTGGTGTTTACTCTTGAAATAAAAATAAAAATAACAGTAAACAGGTCATTTGAGCACCCTATTGGAACAGACTATAACATAGTCAAAATAGAAACGCATAGGTGATGGGGAAAGAACAAATTGTTTGATTTTACCAAAATATTGTGGGTTTTTTTTTTTTTTTGGTACAATGCTGCTGAATGACCATGTTTGTTAATGTTCCTGGATTGGGACAGCATACTCAAATGCACCCTAAAACAAATTTAACGCATGTTGTGCGACAATTGTAGGAAATCGGCGTGAAATGGTCAGATTTTGGCGAATGTACATAAAAGTCGGGGGGAAAATTGGGATAGTGATGTGTATTTAAAGATGTAATGCTAGCAATGATGCCATCCGCTCTTAGTTCGCTAGTTCGGAACCCTGCTTCTCTATACTCTCTGTGTTTCCTTGTGT